>CAIGRN010089041.1:0-12780 GCA_903798345.1 Fraxinus anomala | reverse complement strand
GAATCTACGGATTCTATTATTTAATTTATTAGAATATAAATTCAATTAAATAATAAATATTGTCATATAATATGCATTGTATATATATATATTTAAAGTGTTTATGTCCCAAGTTGATTGGACATAGGGTATAATACTTACAAATAATTGTGAAAACAGAGTCCTATGTAACCTGCCAGGCACAATGCCATCAACCCCGCTGCAGCTTTCAAAACCCTAGTTTTTACTGCCATTTTTTTGACAAAATTCTCTATTTCTGTTAGCGTCCGTGTTAGCAAAGGTGTATGTACATACATACACCCCAGAGAGAGAGAGAGAGAGAGGCGCCATATTAGTTTTTTTTTATGAAAATACGTTTAAGAACAGTATTTTGATGAAAAATATGTGATTAAGAATAAGGAAAAAATTTGAATTTACGTATAATATTATTTTATTGAAAAATATATGATTGAAAATAAAAGAGAGAAAAATATATTTTGAAAATAATAGGTACCAAACATGGACTTAGTTTTAAGGATTTAAAAAGTTTAGGTATATTCAATTGACATTTACTTTCTAAAAATCTAGGTGTATCAATTGGGATTTTTATAGTCTCTAAAAGTCACAGGTATTGAATTGAAACTTTTAGAAGTTTCTATAAGTTGTGAGGTATTCAAATAGACGATGACGTTTAGAGAATTATCTACTTATTAGACTTTTTGTGAAAAAATAAATAGCAAATCTAAAAAAAAAAATATCTCATATACAACGAGATTTGTGAAGATTTCAGAACCCAGAAAAGAAATGTCTTTTTTCTTTCAATTCCAAGATTTTCTTATATATCTTCAATTCATTTGTTGTAATCAATTTGTGATTATTCTATACGTACATTAGTAGCCAACATAAAGCATTTTCACGTATGCTCCTCCCTGCACATTGACACAAATAGTTTGTCACCCGTGACCTTTTCCAGTGGTAGTGATAGTGATCACGAGCACTCCGACGATCAAGTTAATAGATGATAATCAGAAGCAAGTAATTCCGGTAGCGAGAACCGTCGGTATTTGTAGAACACCATGGAATGGGAAGGAGAAAATAGATTTTTAAGTGTGGAGTTACATAACATTTACAAAGGCAAAAAGCGTGGGTATAGAGGAAGAGGTAAAGAAAAGACTGTTAGATGGAAGGCACGAGACTTCATCTGCTAGCCGAAGTGTCTCTTCGTAGACGTCCTTCAATCACTCCATAGGTGGACATGTATTTAATACTTCCTGACAAAATAGATTTGACTTGACATTTTTTGGCGCCTGCTACATAGACTTCCCATTCATTATTTGAGAGATTTTATCTTGGACAGATCTTTACACAAAAGATCTGTATCTTGGACGAGGCATTGTGACTCCTATTAGCAGGCTTGTCTCCTAGTCGTGTGACTTCATCTTTGTTCACGCCAACCTTACTCACTTCGAAATTTCGGATCCACATATGTGTTTGGTCTTGACCTTGGTGCATCGGCGCCTTAGCAGCGTGTGTGACGTGACAGATGTCGTGGAGTGTAGGCCTTGGTTTGACTTGGAGACTCGTTATTAGAAGCGTAACATACATAATTACTTTTGAATTGAAATTATATGCAATTGTTTCAAAACATAGAATTCCATCTATTCTAAGAACAATTTGTGCTTTTAGAATTTATGTTAATTTCATGAAAATTTTTTTGGTTATGCTCTTAGAAATTGATATAATTTTTTTATTGTTTTTAGTGTCAAAATTGAATGAATGGGACTTTACTCAAGCAAATTTTGTGGACATCATGATTCTCGAAAATGTTAATTAGGTTTTTGTGGGCATCACGATTTTCGAAAATGCTAATTAGGTAGTAAGAAATATTGTAATTTTCCAAGTATATAATGAATTCGCAAGATGAGAAGCTTTTAAAAGTTTTTAATTAAAGTCTACAGAAGTTCATAGAAGACTTTTATTAATTCTTAACAAATTCATAGAAGTCACTTAAAAGTTCATAGAAGTCACTTAAAAGTTCATAAAATCCACAAAAAGTCACCCATTTTAAAAGTCTATAGAAATATTTGAAAGTTGCAATTGAATATATTCACATTAGTAGCATAAAAGTTTCATTTTAGTCCCTCAACTTCTAATTATTCCAATTTAATCACCAAACTTACATTTTTCTTCTTCCCCCCAAAATTGAACACCTGAAGGTAACGATAATTCTAGGGTAAATTCCTCTAGGGGTTCAACATTTCCCAAGTGTGAGCAAACTTTTAATTTGTGTGACCCCGTGTCTCCAAATTTTTAACATTATGGGCACAATGTTGCACTCGACAGAAATGTCTAACTAGATGGTAAAATAGTGTAAGTATTCAAAGTGGATGAAGATTTTTTTTGAATAATTGTACCCCCAATCATTCATCGGTGCTTATCATGTAATCCTTTTGTAGTCTACTAGTTAGAGTTGAATTCGCACTGTATGTTATTCAGAAATATTTTATAAGTGTTGTAAAAATAAAATTTCATAGCAATTTGTTGGGAATATTTGATGAGTCTGAAATGAACTAATAAAATTTAGGATATAAATTTAAGAAAATAAAATTGTACTATCAAAATTTAAATTCTATGATTCAATTTTTTTTTTTTTAAATTTTTATGATGAAATACTACAAATGAGCAACCTTTTGGAGTTGAGATAAAAAAAAAAAAGGTAAGAGCCTTGACAACCACTATTATAGAAAAAAATAGTTTTGAATAGTGATTTTGAAGAGGACGTGTGATTAAAAAGTAGGAAAAAGTATATACATGTAGAATATTTTTATTATGTGAATGTGTGGTTGCAAAGGATCCTATAACAAATCATAAAATAAATTAATGTGTGTCATCTATGCACTAAATTGTGAATTAAAAAAAGAGGTATAATACTTTTGGAATATTTGAATAAAGAAGGGTATGTGGTGACATTTCTACCTATTGATTTTTCTTGCTGTTTTTCTAAAAATTGAAATTTACTAATATTTAGAATATTGAGAATTTTTACATTTACTGATTTGTAAGAAAATTTATTATTCCGATAACATGGTGTGATGATACCACAAAATCGAATGTAAAGGTACTCGTTATCGAACTAGAAATACATAAGAGAAACACAAACTATATATTCGAACTACCTATAAAAGGCTAAAGGGTTGTTCCAGGCAAGCCTTCAACCTATGACATGGGCCATCGTCCAAAACGAGGAACCGACTCGAGCTTTTTAAAAGCTGAGTTGCGGGCTGCTCGAGCCGAGAGTTGAATTAATATCCCTAAGTCTTTTTAATGTTTAAATCAGAAAACAGCTAGAGATACGGGGCTATAATTGATGAATACATGTGAAGTATATAAAAAACTTGAAGTGTGAGAATTAAAATACTCGTGGAACACTATAATGACCATATAATATTGGGTTCTTGATGACTAGGGCTCCCATTGTGGTTAGAACACTTGAAGAGATGGTGGATTGAGAGTCTATGGACGAGTCATGATAAGACTCCCAACACCTTTAGGACACTAAGCTCTGGGATGACCACTAAGAGAGGTCAGGGGTCATCGATCACGAACATTGATGGCCACGAGGCCAATCAAGGAGGTCGGGCACAGAGATCAATTCTATTTTTATTTTTTACTTTCTTTAACTAACAGTAGACGTTGGACCTCACTATGAAGCACCACTAGTATTAATTGTTAACAACACAGATAGCTTTGGATGTGTAAAATTATTATTTTTATATAGACCAGTTTGATTTAGATTAAAATTAAATTAAAATTTTAAGGGAAAGTCAATTATAAACTTTAAATATATATTTTATTAATTTCTATAATATGATCGAGTCCCATTATTTTGCTAAAATGCATTTTAAAACAATGATTTGATGTTGAACGTGTGATTAAAAAAATAAGAAAATAATTTGTAGTATATTTTGAATTATAATTTTTTATAGGATTAGCATTTTTTCAGCTGTTTATAGCCCTCATTAAAATTATAATTTATTTTTTTCTTTCTTACTATTAATCATACATTTTTTAATAAAATAATATTATATGTAAATTCAAATTTTTTCTTTCTTTTTTTTAACTATATATTCTTCAAAAAAAAATTATATTTCAAAAATTATAATCTTGGAGCCAAACGGGGCATAATTCGTTCTCAGCGTATTGTCTATCTGACGAATGCACACTCACCCGGAGGCCAGAGAGAGCTAGGCATCGTTGGAATCAATCTTCAGAAAAACAGAATTACCCAAACCATGCCCGATGTTCCACATGATCTGATCCGGCGGATTCAAATCTCGACCAGAAATGCTGCTAGACTATCCGGATACGACCCCAGAGACCCGACACTTCCTGCTCTCCCGTCTCTCTCGGCGACCATCGCATCTCTTGAACCTTCCCCGCCATATCTACGCTGCAGTCACTGCAAAGGAAGGCTCCTAAGAGGCTTACAGTCTTTCATTTGCGTCTACTGTGGCAACCCCCACCAAACCGACGTCGCTCCCGACCCCATTTGCTTTAATTCCACCATTGGGTATCAGTGGTTGCTCCAGTATCTCCTGCTCGATGGATCGGTATGATTTAATAATCACTTCCATTGTTATTCTTTAAGTTACTGTACGCTTACAAGGTACAAAGTTTGGGCGCAAGGTTCTACTTTTGTTGTTCTTGTAGTACATTTTTCGTTTCAACGTTTTTGGGCACATATTTGATTAGGGGAACGATTGGAATGGATAGGATTAGGAGGAATAGGATTGATGTGGTACACCGTAGTGGATTAGGGGATATGATGTGTGTATGCCGACATTGGCATCATATTTTACAGATTCATACTCTGCAGTGTGTAACTATGAGTGCTTCATTGTCATTATTTACCGTTTTTTTGGTGCTTTGCTGTCATTTTTGGTATATTTCCTGGTGTTCTGAATCATGCTATGACACACATTTCTCTTAGATGGTTGTTCAAGTTTTTAAAGATATGAGGGGGTATTGACGTATCCACATTGTTTTTAATAGCGGATTAGTGAACATTAGGTAGAACAAAGACAGATATTTCCATGAAATGAATACAAAAATGTGCTATTATTGTTTCTGCTTGTACACAATCGTACATATATCTAAAGGCACAGTGGTATGTGTATTATCTGAGATGATCAAGGAAATAGGTGTACAGCCCAATTCATTGCAGAGGATATTCTAGCATTAGGTTACTTTGTTTTTTTGTTGCTTTTCTTTACTTTCTTTTCTTTGGTGGTTTTTTGCTCAACAAATCACCTGCATTTTCTTTTAGTCTTGCTATCCTTGCTGTACACGTGCTGGTCCCGGTTTGATTACCCATGTAGTGGCTTGCATTCCTTGTATTTTCTGGGTACTCGCTTTTGGACTGTATTTCACACTATAGTTATATAATGAAAAATAGTCTCAGTTTTTATCATCTGAGTTAGAAATCCCCAAAATCTCCTTTCTTCAAGTGAGAGTAGCACGTGTTTAGGTCAAAGAATAAGAAATTGCAGGCCTGGGTTTAATTTTGATTAGATAGGTTGAAAGTTATTTACTTGTTATGTATGTATTAGTGCTCATTTAGTTTTTATCTCATTTGACAAGATAGTCATCAGTTCAGAGAAAGTTCCTGTTGTTAAAAATATTGACACGAGAAAAGGACAGGTGGTGTTTTTGCCAATTTTATTGTTTGCCATGTCGATCTCACCTACCACCACTAGATAATTCTATCCTTTAAAACCTAGTTCTTGTGGACATTCAGAATGTATAATTTACTCGTCATATCCCCACCTCCAAACCAGTATGCCCACCCACACTGCCAAAGCAATGGACAAGGGTAATATTTGTGGACGATGCTAATTTTTCCGAGTTTTCATTTTAGTTTCATGAGCTCCAAAGTAGAAAATTTGTTACGATTGATGGCCTTTAACACAGGTTTCTATTATGTTTTAATATTCTAATCCTCCAATTGTTTCCATACAGATTTCAATATAAATAATATGATCAATTTGCAGGAACTGATTGGACCACTGATCGAAAAAAGTGAGTCAAATCGAGCACAGGGTTCTTCTAAAGGAGAAACCCTCTTGTCTGATTCCTTAAACTATAGAATAGCATGGCAAGCCGAGTCACATAAGCAAGACACTAATTTTTCAGACAAGCAGCCAGAGCAGAGTAAACAATCTTTGAATTTAACTGGAGCTGATCTGGACAATTTCTTTCCTGAACCAAAGAGGGATGTTTCTGATAGATCTTTTGAACAGCCTGTAACTAGCAATCAGGTCAAGACTTCACATTTAGAAGTTGAAGCTCCTGACAACCTAAATTTATTTCAGAATGTTCTGCCATCTGATCCAGCTGTTAATGTTGATGCTTTTTCTGGATGGGAGGCAGAGTTTCGGCCAACTGCTTCTGAAAATAAAAATGGTGGTTCAAATACATCTGACCTTTTTGTAAGTTCCTCCATGGATTCTGCAAAGAAATTGCAGGATGCCAAATCATTTTACCCTTTGGGTTCCGAGGATGATCTTTCTGCCCACATATCTATGTTCGGACCTGGATCCAATCTAAATGATGGAAAGTTGAAAGATAATTCAGCAGATTCTCCTGCATTTGGTGACTGGAATTCAAATGACCTGCAGAATAATGTGAGCTCCAATAAGTCCCAGCTAGCTGAGGGTTTCAATGCCACTTTTGGGGCTAAGGATGATAATATATTAGAAAATTCAAACTATTCTTCTACTAATGTTGACTTGTTTCAAGATAATCAGTGGAAAACCAACCAAACGGATGTACCCGAGAATACCATAGTAAGCAGAGATGACAATGATTCATTTGATGAATGGGATGATTTTACAGGCTCAAATAGCGCACAGGATCCTTCCAAAAATGCTTTGACACAAAGTGATAATCAAGTTTTTGCTTCTCTTGGAAAGCCTTCAGAGATAAATTTGTTCAGTTCAAACAATAAATTTGAAGAAATGGATTTTGGTAGCTTTTTACAACCTGATCTCTTTTCTGGCTCATCAAGCAATGACAATTTTTCCACGAAAGCAAACACTATTTTGCAAGAAGTACCTGCTTCAGAGAGGTACATATATACTTTGCTGAGAAAGGCCCTTGATCATATGGTCAATTACTGTCTATCTGACCAGAAAATGTTTATCAGTTACAAATTTGTCTAACTAATAATATCATCCCCATTTGCATTGGATTATTCATACTGGCTTGCATTTCTCCTCCATAAAGCCAAAGTGAGGTGTTTTTTCATCTCCTTGACAACTGAATTAGAGCCCAGGTAATGGTATGTGTTAATGGAGGGAAGTAACATATGAAATAATCTTCATAGTGATGAAGCTGGAAGGATCCTTTTCAACGACAACTTCCTCAGAATCTTGGTTAGGAGAGCAGGACCACTCTTTTTGTTTGACCTCTTAAAAGTAATGGCTTCTGACAGTCATTTCTATGTATTCATATACCTACAAGATCAAGTTAAGAAATGAAAAGAAAATTATGTGGAGCTGAGGCAGATAAGTGATGTAGAGCTTCAAAAGGAAGCTGTGGATAGGCACATGACCTAGAAAGAAGAAAAATAAAGCTAAAATGATGATCTTTTGACTGTTCAGATTTCAAATTTGCACAACATGTCTGTCTTTTCATCATCAGCCTCTATCTCTTCTTTGAATTGCCTGCACTAGTCCACTGTACTGAGGGAAACATTCTTTATTACTTGTTCTTTCTTTTTCTTTTTTTTGATGACTCAGGTGTCTAAGTTTAGCCCGACTAATCTTGAGGAGTGGCGGCCTTCCATCCTGGTTCGCCACCCGGGTTAATCCGGATGCGATCGCAACTTATACATATATTACTTGTTCTTTCTGCTAGTACTGAGAGAAGTGAGTAGAAGGGCGAGAAGTATTAGATATACTTTGTTTCATTTCACTTTCTTTTTTTTTCCTTTTAAAAGGCCTACTTTTGCTCTAAGATGTCATATTTATCCTTATTATTAGAAAAGTTCTTCATCCACAACCTTGACTTCTCCCTTCTACACTACCTCTGACCCCTGAGGGAAACATTCTTTATTACTTGTTCTTTCTTTTTCTTTTTTTTTGATGACTCAGGTGTCTAAGTTTAGTCCGACTAATCTTGAGGAGTGGCGGCCTTCCCTCCTGATTCGCCACCCGGGTTAATCCGGATGCGATCGCAACTTATACATATATTACTTGTTCTTTCTTGCTAGTACTAAGAGAAGTGAGTAGAAGGCCGAGAAGTATTAGATATACTTTGTTTCATTTCACTTTCTTTTTTTTCCTTTTAAAAGGCCTACTTTTGCTCTAAGATGTCATATTTATCCTTATTATTAGAAAAGTTCTTCATCCACAACCTTGACTTCTCCCTTCTACACTACCTCTGACCCCCACTCTGCAATCCACCAGCCATCAGCACCTTCAGCCACCTGCCTGGGCTGCCGCAACTCAACCACAAGCAACAGGAATGGAAAAAAGGCCGGGTAAAATTTAAAATAATAATAATAATAATAATAATAATAATAATAATAATAATAATAATAATAATAATAATAATAATAATAAAGTTCTGTTCTGTGCTTGGGAGCTTGGACGATCCTGAGCAGTTGGGGAAATGAGGGGAAAGGGGTATCATTTCTGGATGAAAAAAATTCCAAATAGTGGTACTGGTATTTGGCAGGCACGAGTTTGCCATTTAACTTTTTTTCTCGAAAACTAATTGAATATGTAAGAGTTTGTGCACCTAAAAGTTTGTCTATTTGACTACAAAAGTATAATGACATCATTCATGGGTTGATTAACTTTTGTGATTGTTGTTACTAACATTTATATTGAAGTTAGTCCTTTGCATCCTTAACTTCTTCGACCATTGTTCTCTAGATACAGAAGATTCAGTTTATTTTATGCATTTTCTAAAACCTTTATTCAATTTTATCGGAATAAAAATTGTTTAATGCTGAATGTCACCATTTCTTTTGTTAATATTCTTGCAATATGTAGAAGATGAAGATTTGATGTTTGTTTCTCTTAACTGGTTTCTAATTTAATTTTCCTCATAAGAAAACATACAAACCATGTCATGATAGTGCAATAGCAAAATTTATATTTGATATTTAATATCTAGAGTAGTATTCCAGCCTATGATAACCATTTTCATCGTTTCTCAAATCTCTACCATTTGTTTTGGCTATCTAGTCTGATCTGGTGTTTATGTCCACTAGACCTTTTGCAGTTGAAAGATGTATATTTGACGTTAATATTGTTATGGTTGTGATTGCCAACAATAACTTGGTGATTTGAGATAGTCTAATATAGAGATCTACAGTTGTAGTGTCATTTCATTTAGTCGTACAGAGTTTAAAAAAAAAGAAAAATCACTTAATTGAGGGCTAGATTTCTTAGTTTTAGTATGGCATAAAGTTTTACGCGATACTTGAAAATACATTGGACTTTTTTCCATCTTTACTCTTTAAATTAGTGGGCAGATTTTCTGCCAATCATTTGATATAGTCCACAAAAGATACTTCTTGAATAGAAATGCCTGTTTCCGGAAAGACGGCACTTTCTGCATTCCCATAAGTAAATGAGGTCAATCAATTATGCATGAAATTATACTGCTAGCAAACCTGTAGGAGAATGCACATAAGAGATTTCTTTTAAGTTTTCAATTAATACACTTGTATTTGAAGTAAAATTACCAAAATTTTCCAACACGTTAGAATTTTGAATTTCTAGTGACATGTCGTGTAACTGTGGGAATATATACTCTTAAACGTTTAAATTGATTGAACATGGACAGCTTATAACTAAATAAATTAAATTCATCACTCTTTAGCCGCTCTTATATTTGCTTGATAATATAATCCTCACTGTATCGTATTCGCTTGTCATTCTTGGAAATAGAAATAGTTAGTTGCCCAAGAAACAAGTATCTCTTGTAAACACACACACCCCTCACAAAGCCTGTGCTGCTATAACTTCCCTTGAGGGGATTGGAAACAATAACCTCATCTTAACCGTGCAGGTAATATCGACATTAAAATAGCTTACTATGAGCTTCATGGAATGATCAAAATTAAAAATGAGTAAGAAGGGAAGTCAGAGTACAAAGTTCTGGTCACTTCTTATTTCCATTTTTTTTTTTCATTCTTGATTTTTGATCAGTTAATTTTGTCCATGAATTTCATCATTTTGTTCTTATTTTTCTCTCTTCTTTTCCTCTCAGTTCTTCTCTTCTCAGTTCCTTAATCATATCATCCAACTGTAGGTTAGTTGATACCAGCGGGCTGTCTGATGATGCTGCAAATAGTGAAGAGATTTTTGGTAAATCTGCCAAGCCAAATGATGACGTCACAATGTTGATTTCTCAGATGCATGATCTTTCCTTCATGCTCAGGAGTGATCTTTCTATCCCTTCCAAATCAGATAGCCATAATGCATCCCAACACGATTGAAAAGCTGTGTATTTATCAAGCTCTAAATCTGTTGTACTTTATTCTGGTATGTACTCTAGTTCTGAGACATTTTAAATTTTGTGTCCTATTGGTATCCTCTTTGTAGTCTCTGGTTTCTTTCTATGCTTAACAACAAGTCGTAGTTATAGCACTGTCAATTGGATTGGTAAGCAAAATAAAAGTCTGATTTATACAGGCTGCCTTCATCTTTTTTTAGTATGTTAGTGAACCGTGATTGTTTAGACTTCAGTATCTATTGATCTTCAATTACTGCAGCCTTTCAGTATAACTCACAAGTAACTTCTGTTTTTGACTGAGAAATACTGAAACAGTATATTTTAGGGTCTTGGGAACTAGGGAGAAGAGACGTCAGCACTGGTGTTCAAATATTATAAATGAATCTGTTGTTTAGTCTACTCGGCCATCTTTTCCTATTGAAAAATCCAGACGCCGTACAGAAAAGTTAATTAAGTTTTTGAAAATCAAGGACACAATACATCTATCTAGTTTCGGATGATCTCAGCTTCTTCCACATCAGCATTCTGGCCATGGATGATGATGGTAAAGGTTGTAATACCACTTCCAAACACACTAATTTTGTAGTCCCTGCTTTTTGATTGTACGCTAATTTTTGATTCAATGACACTGTGTATCTGCTACTGCACTGCATAATCAAACAGCCATTTGCACACGCACATGTTTTGAGGGGAATGAAGCCTGGTCTGAAGCATTGAGGGACTAATACATCTATTGCATATTCAGAACGTTATTGGACTTTTCAACCTGCGATAGGCGAGAAACTTTGATTGGGAACTGCCTTAAATTTCAGTTAGTATCTTAAAACTTAAGTTTTGCCTGGAAGAAGTTTAGGCCAATGCCGATGCATAGGTATATAATGATTTTAGTATGATTTTGTATGCTTTCGTTTTATCATCTCTTTCTTAGGTCTCAGCAGTCAGAAAGGACATCGTTACCCTTGTGAGCGTGTTTTTTGCGTGCTATTTATTAACTTATTTTATGCATGCTTAATATTAACTTAAGCCGAATTATCCCAATCAAACATACCTGTCCCTGACTGAATATGTTAGATCACTGTCGCCTTTTTAATTTGTACTTTGGTTTTGTTTGATAAATAAACAGAATGCTGCTCTGTGTGTAGAATGTATTGTTTTACTGTGTATATGGTTGTGGTGTAAGGTAAGATCCGTCCGCGATGACTTGAAGGAGGAATGGTCAGCCATCATTCTTGCCCCGTGCCAGTCCTCACGCACAAAGCAGTAACTCATACATTGTTGAACAAAAATCGATGTTCAAATTTGAACACGAGGGAAAATCATGTGACAGGTTGGAAATGTAGCAAGCAAATCTCCAACCTTCTATTCGTAGCAAGTGCTTCTCCAACTTTTGTAGCAGATGGATCTTCAGTGGACGGATTTCGCCTATTTGGAAACAAATATTCTTGTCTGATTTTCAAGCCAGAATAGAGTGAAGAAAATTAATTGATACCAAAACAATTTTCATTTTTGTTGTGTTTGAATTTTTGCAGATAATTGAAGTCGTGTGATTAATGTAACTAAAAATAATTTAGAGGTTGGGTGCTTAGTGAGATTCCTCTGGATTGGGAGAAGCATTTTTCTTTTGTTGTGTTTGATTTTTTCTTACATTTCCTTCTCTCTTTTGTTTTCATTTAGTTTTCTATTGTAATTAAAGTATTACCATTTTTTGGCTTTTGAAAAGTAATCGTGTGGGAGGAACAACAATTGTGAAGTGTTTGGTTTTACGTAAGGTGGATTCGGGATCGAACTAAAAAAAATTCAAACATGGCTAATATGAATAAATTTAAACAAAAAATATTTTTTTTTACATACAAATTATTTTATCCATCAATATGAAATGAGTTGGGGGATTGGATCGGGTTGTAGTCTGACATAGTGTCATGCAGTGAGAATGTTTATCTTCCTATTCGGTACGGCAAACACTCTAACAGTTAGGCGTGAGATCTATTTTACCAAAGAGTGCACTAATGATATGATCATATGCATGTATTCTCCCTCATATCCTACTCATGGCTTGCGTGTGTGCCAATTATTCGAGCTTGCCGGCCTCAGAATGAGGGGAGGGCGGCTTGAGGCGTAGTACCTCGGGAGCTAAATCTGCGATCCGTGAAAGCTGGTATCAGAGCGGGACCGCTCGAGCATGCGGTGTTGTTATGAAACAATGTCGTGTGTTCTTGCGGAGAAAAGATTTTGGGCCACAGATTGTGTCGGCAAGCTGGCGGAACACGGTGA
>CAIGRN010089038.1:0-13947 GCA_903798345.1 Fraxinus anomala | reverse complement strand
CAAATTATTAATTGAGAGACTATTGCTTTCTTTGTTCTTCCATTGAACAATCAATCAAACTTATCAAGATCTAAATCTTGTGGCGTTCAAACATCGGATCGTGGGTTCTTCATTGTGTAATCAAGGGGTTCAACGTATCGTCGTTATCATTGGATTTTTTGGTTCACCTTGTTGGGTTCAGATCCAAAATTGGGTTTAATTGGCGTTCTTGGGTTCCACATCAATCTAGTTGTGGGTTTCGTAGTCACCGTTGCTACTGGGTTCGCATCATTTGGAGCCTTGCTTTTCTGTGTTATTGTTCAAATATATTAGTGGTAAAAAAATTCATGAGTTAGACACAATTATCAAAGTCCAACCTTTGCATGGTTTCAACGCCAAATGAAGTGTTGAGCAATGTCCCTTGCAAGGTAGTCCCCAAAGAGCACAGTGAAAATCATGCCATAGCATACAAGGATATTTCTCTTGATCCAGGTAATCTTTCAAGGCATCTTTCCCAAGAATTTGATTCTGGTTCTCTATAAATTTCAAAGGAGCTAATACATACATAAGAAACACTAGACTGCTCTACATATCTTCTACATATTCAGAAGAAAATCAAGCTTCAATCAAACAATAGTGATAACACAACTGGCTTTTAGTTACTCACCTAGTAGTTCTTATCTGTAGGACAATGCTACGATTTCTCTATTTTGTATATGTTTTATATTCACCATCGAAATTTGTAATATGTGGTCCAAGAATCACTGAACTGAAAACACGTGTAGTATTGTGATCAAATCCATTAACCAATTGAAGTTCAACTACCGAAATGTTGACATAAAATATCTTATATATTCCAATTGATCGAACTTTATTATCAGTTCCAAGTTTCAATAGTTGCCTACAGATCTTACACATCTTAGTGAGAAAAATAATGTACCTTGGATTATAGTAGTCTTTTCTAGGCCATAGAAAATGAGGGAAATCACCTACTTTGTGCTCAGTTGTGACATATCGGCGCCAAAGGATAAATCTAGTCCTCCAATAAAGCATATGTTGTGATCCACAATGACAAGCTTCATGGTGCGACCCACATGTAGCAAACATTTTACAGTTAGTAATTTGAACAAAAAATAAGAACACAAAAATTTTAAATGTGTACATAAATAGAAATCTCCACTTAAATCTCAAATGAATTTTCTTTAGAGTTCATGAACAGCGTACCACAAGTTAAATTTAGTTGACAAATGGTCAAGATACCGCAAAACTTGACATTTTCGTGAATGTGGAAAAGCCTTCTCTTACTATATGAGCTGTCAAATTTCAAAGCAAGAGAATATTTCTTGGTTATGCCATTTTGGGCTTTGCTATAACAAAGGAAAAATTGCCTTGATTGTATCGATTATAGTGAGAAATGATTGTTAATAATTTTTATCTTGAAGAATAAAGCTATTGTTATTGAAGATGATGAAGTCCTTCGTAAAGAAAATCTTAATAGAATTATGCCTTGAATAATATTTATTAGCTGCCACTCCCATGACAAGCCACTTGATATGATGCTAAGTTACGAGTTGCACAACACCCTTCTCAATAAAGTACATCTCTTTGGGTAGTTTCTCTACTCGCACCTAGGCAAAAAAAAATTATGAGAAATAAGCTTTAGCACATTATTGCATCATTATTCCAAGAGAACTTTATAAGGGAAAAATAATTAACACACTTAGTTTCCATCCATTAGTCACATTCTCCATCATATTTTCCTCTGCCTCCATGAACTTCTTTTGAGCATTCTCCATCACATTTCATGCCTCAGCCAATTTAGTCTCTACCGCAACCTTTGTGTCAACCAATTCTGCACGCATCTCATCAAATGAATTTTCAATCTACATAAGTTCACCATATTAGAAACTATGATAATGACCATACATCATAAAAATAAAAGGGAAAACCTCACAAAATAATACATTTTTAGAAAATTATTTCTCAATTCCAACAGTCTTTTTCAGACTATCTTCCCGCTATCTAGCATCTGCCAAATCAAATGCATGAGCAACCTTTTCGAGCTAAAACTTCAATTTAGCATATTTAGCAGCAGTTTTAGCTTGTTCATAACTGGAAAATCACTCTTTTTCTAGAATGAGAAGGCCCATGTAATGATGATGATCATATGGCTACAAAACAAGAACATCAACTTATAACTAAATTAGAATCTCAATAACAAACATATAGAACATAAATAACGTGCACAATTTAGGAAGTTTTTGTTAATAAAACGTCATAAACAACTTCTTTTGCTAAACTTAAAAAGTTTACCTGTAAGTAAATAAGTAACTTTTTTTAACTTAAAAGCAAGAAAAAATAGCATATCTAAGCATATTTGGCAAGAAAACTTTTTTTAACCTTAGCCAAACATGCTTTAAGTAAAGCGATGAAGTCATTAGAGACTTACCATAGTTATTATGTGACTAAATTTCTTGGCATTGATCATGCCCCAATTTCCATAAAGGAGCTATTTTATCAGCTCAAATAAGTGAACATGAAAATGCAACATAACTCCTACTATTATCCTCTCCAGTAAAAGTGACATGAAATTCTATGCAATGATTCTTTAGCCACATTCTAGAACTAACCTTGTGACTGAACAAAAAAAATTATTTACGTGAATATTGTGATTCACACGTATACCACAATTACTAAAATTCTATGAGAAAATTACCTCAAGAACCAGAATTGTAACCACCACAATGCAAACACTGCATCAACGTTTACTTTATGATGCCTAACTTGCTCAAGTAATTACTACACCTACTCAGCAGGATAGACTAATCACATTTGCAATCCCCCAAAAATTAAATGATTCTTTCATTTCCTATTAAAGCAAAGCAATCTAAATGAAAACAACAAAATTTGTCAAAGATCATAGTAAAATTGCAAGGCAGAAATGACTCCTATAGTCGACCTCAAATGGACATTAACACACTTTATTTATCTTTAATCCAATCAAAGAGAAACATTTTCTCGAGAGAAAATAAAATACTTTTCAAATTACAAAGTCAGAAATTTATAATTAGTCATTCAACATTTCCTCTTACAACTGCAAACAAGAAATTACAAAGATATAATAATAGTAATCATTTACGATTAAATTGGTTTCCAATCACATAAACTCCAAGTATTTCTTTAATCAAGAAATAAATGAAAAAAAATCGAAGAAGCAATCTAACATTTGGGCCACTCGATGACAATTCTGTCCTCAAAGCATTTTTTTCCACTAATCAACAATTTTGACGTGAAAAGAGCCACTGTTTCTTAGCCCTTAAAAGCAGCAAAATTTTAGTCTGTTTCGATTGGGCCAATAATTTTGCAGATATTTGTCTGCTTTGATACTAGTCCTTAGCGCCCTGTGGATTGTGCAGCGACACCACCAGTCTATGGTACCCCGACCCAAGTGACGGCGGCATGAATTCTCGGGCCATTGGATTCAATTTTGACAGCATTTCCTCCAAATCCCTCATCTCTCTTTTAAACCCCTCACTCCCAACATCTTCATCGTTCATTTTCTTGTGAATATGGTTATTACTGCTATTAATATTAGCCTTTGAGACTCTGTTTCCATTTATACAGTACAGCTGACCGTTGGATTATAGAGGATATATTTTCTGAACCATCAAATGGAAATTATGGTCGGCCGGTTTCATTGACTTCTGATTAACGGAAGATTGCGCCAGCGACATCATTTTTTGGGGCATCTTGGTCGGCTCAATTGGCCACGTTAACAGTGAACAACACCAAAATTCTCAGAAATTCCCTGAGACGAGTAAAAAATCATGAAATTTTTTTTTTAAAAAAACCTACCTTACCTCAGATTATACCTTGGTAGTAATGGACGGAGCTGCTATTGTAGCGGTAGAAAAAATAGCACCACAAATAAACCAGAGAAAGCGATAGCCATGTTTGTCGTTGGGTGATGAGGAAGAAGAATAATGAGGGTTGATTATGGTGATTATGGCCACCCCATCCGTTCAACATCGATTGTTGTTCTTCCCTTTGCAGGTCTTTAAGGATTCTATATTTTGATGGAAATTTTGGGGGTTTTATGTACATTTGAAAGAGGAGAGAGAGTGAGAGAGAGCGAGCACGCAAGCGAGCGAGTAAGCGAGCACAAGCCATTTCATAGTTCAGATAAGATATTCAGTAGAATCAGTCAATGAACAGTAGGTATGGGATTACATTGTGAACACGAGGGTGACAACAATGAACAGTGAACACTACATTCCCTCTTTTAATGTAGAGGGGATAATATATGATTGTTCTTGAAGAGCATGAATTATAATTTTCAATATTTCAGAAAAATATTGACATATTACTATTAAAGAAGCAATAATAAAAAATAATGTACTCTCAAAGTAGCACATATTTCGAAAAATATATTATTTTGAATTAGTGTTTATCCCAGAAGGAAAACATATAACTAGTGTCATATCGATATTGATTAGTTTGAATACTTGATTGATAATAATATGATTATACAATATTATCATATTTTTCGAAAGTAATTGTATTTTATTTTATTGTGAAGTTACTCAAATGATAAGCATCACAAAATTCGAGATGACTTGTCAAGATATCTATTTAGTTGATAGTGCAAATATACACACTATTTTTCAAGAAAAAAAGTCTTTTCTGAACTTAACATTAGTATAAAATAATGTTAATATGATATTAGGTGCATTGAATATCGTTGAAAGTTCCTAAAGAACTTGTATTATTTTATCAAACAATACAAAGTTATATTAACAATGTACTTTATTCCAACAGATTCAAAAGAAATTTGCCTATTTTTAAGATATCAGCTGTAATTGATATCACATTAAGATAATGTAAGAATAATATAGAATATCTTTGCCTTTCAGCAAAGATTTGTCCAGATTAAAAAAATTACTATCACTCCCTTGCAGCATGTACTACACATTCATAAAAATGGTTGAATTAAATATTATCACGAACTCGAAGTTAGTTAACCCTATAGTATGGAAGAATTGTATTTTTTTTTCGAAATCAAAGGTGTAGAAATTCGTAGAATCTAGACAACCCGCACAGTTGTGATAAAAGTGTTGATATCTCATATAATAATAGTAATCATTTACGATTAAATTGGTTTCCAATCACATAAACTCCAAGTATTTCTTTAATCAAGAAATAAATGAAAAAAATCGAAGAAGCAATCTAACCTTTGGGCCACTCGATGACAATTCTGTCCTTAAAGCATTTTTTTCCACTAATCAACAATTTGACATGGAAAGAGCCACCGTTTCTTAGCCATTAAAAGCAGCAAAATTTTAGTCTATTTCGATTGGGCCAATAATTTTGCAATATTTGTCCGTTTTGTTACTAGTCTTTAGCGCCCTGTGGATTGTGCAGCGACACCACCAGTATATAGTACCCCGACCCAAGTGACAGCGGCATGAATTCCCGGGCCATTGGATTCAATTTTGACAGCATTCCCTCCAAATCCCTCATCTCTCTTTTAAACCCCTCACTCCCAACATCTTCATCGTTCATTTTCTTATGAATATGGTTATTACTGTTATTAATATTAGCCTTTGAGACTCTGTTTCCATTTGTACAGTACAGTTGACCGTTGGATTACAGAGGATATATTTTTTGAACCATCAAATGGAAATTATGGTCGGCCGGTTTCATTGACTTCTGATTAACGGAAGATTGTGCCAGCGACGTCAATTTTTGGGGGCATCTGTGTCGGCTCAATTGGCCACGTTAATAGTGAACAACACCAAAATTTCCAGAAATTCCCTGAGACAATTAAAAAATCATGAAATTTAAAAAAAAAAAAAAACCTACCTTACCTCATATTATACCCTGGTAGTAACGGACGGAGCTGCTATTGTAGCAGTAGAAAAAAGGGCACCACAAATAAACCAGAAAAAGCGATAGCCATGTTTGTCGTTGGGTGATGAGGAAGAAGAGTGGTGAGATTTGATGATGGTGATTATGGCTACCCCATCCGTTCAACATCGATTGTTGTTCTTCCCTTTGCGGGTCTTTAAGGATTCTATATTTTGGAGGAAATTTTGGAGGTTTTATGTACATTTGAGAGAGAGAGAGAGAGAGAGCGAGCAAGCACAAGCCATTTTGTAGTTCAGATAAGATATTTAGTAGAATCAGTCAATGAACAGTAGGTATGGGATTACAGTGTGAACACGAGGGTGACAAAAATGAACAATGAACACCACATTCCCTCTTTTAATGTAGATGGGATAATATTTGATTGTTCTTGAAGAGCATGAATTATAATTTTCAATACTCCAAAAAAATATTGACATATTACTCTTAAAAAAAAAATAATAAAAAATAACGTACTCTCAAAGTAGCACATATTTCAAAAAATGTATTATTTTGAATTAGTATTTATCTCAGAAGGAAAACATATAACTAGTGTCATGTCGACATTGATTAGTTTGAATACTTGATTGATTATTAAATGATTATACAATTTTATCATATTTTTCGAAAGTAATTGTATTTTATTTTATTGTGAAGTTACTCAAATGATAAGCATCACAAAATTCGAGATGACTTGTCAAGATATTTGTTTAGTTGATAGTGCAAACATGCACACTATTTTTCAAGAAAAAAAGTCTTTTCTGGACTAAATATTAGTAGAAAATAATGTTTGAATATCGTTGAAAGTTTCGAAAGAACTTGTATTTTTTTATCAAACAATACAAAATTATATTAACAATGTACTTTATTCCGACATATTCAAAAGAATTTGCCTATTTTTAAGATATCAGTTGTAATTGATATCACATTAAGATAATGTAAGAATGATATAGAATATCTTTGCCTTTCATCAAAGATTTGTCCAGAAGCAGATTAAAAAAATTACTATCACTCCCTTCCAGCATGTACTACACATTCATAAAAATGATTGAATTAAATATTATCACGAACTCGAAGTTAGTTAACCCTAAACTATAGAAGAATTGTATTTTTATTTTGAAATCAAAGGTGTAGAAATTCGTAGAATCTAGACAGCCCGCACAGTTGTGATAAAAATGTTGATATCTCAAGGTGTTGTGGTCCAATCGTCATGGAATTTGGACATGACATTCATAACTCATTTTGTTTCAAATCCAATAGTTCCTATCAAAATTCAACGGTTCATTTGTAAGAAATAGCTACGTGAACAATAGCAAATTTTCAAGTACTATAATTTTTTTAAAATTTTATCTTTGAAGAATATGAGATTTGTCATTTATTCAAGGTTTTTAAAGGTTTCAAATTCAAGTAAGCATATTCTTTAAAAATCTTTATATTCCTATTATATATTTTTAAAATTTTTAAATTAATTAAATATTTTGATTTAATTTGTGCTCCTGAAAAAGCACAACTAGAAATTATATTTGTACTAAATAAATAAGGTGTTGATGATCTAGAAAAAAACACAACTCGCCTTTTATAAATGTTCTAAAAAGAATTATATATTGCTTCAGAAGAAGTGAAAATAATACATATTAGTATTATTGCAGAGTACCGTATTGTGTTCACACACACACACACACACACATATAAATATTCTTTTGGAACATTGCTATATACTTGATTATGATTACTCACAAGTAATAGAACAATATTTTTAGAAGAATATTATGATTAATTTAAATGTATCAATATTCTTGAAAAAATATTGTTCTATTACTTGTGAGTAATCATAATCAAGTATATAGCAATGTTCCAAAAGAATATTGTTTTAATACTATAGAAGAGTCAATACTGTGTTTTGTTGGAAAATGAATTTTTTAACTATTGATAGTAATTTATTTCCTACTAAATGAAAGAGAAAAATACTAAGTTTCAAAAATGTGTGGTGCGCTTGAAAAAAAAATATTATATTGAACCAGAAATTCAATTATTGAATATATTATTGTTTGGCATGACTAGTTGAACAATCACTGGATCAATAATGATGCAAAATCAAAACTTCAAATGAACATTCAACGAAGAACTTGAAGATTTTTCAATTTAATGAATTCCTATATATTATTTGTTCTCTTTATCGAAAATTGATTATCATTGGCTAAAATATGGATTGGATTCCCTATATTTCTGAAAATTAATTAGAGTGGGAAATTAGACCCACCATCCTCCACGTTGATCATCTAAATATTATTTGTATCTAATAGATTTGATACATATACTAGATGATTGAATGGTGTTCGTCGCCTGAAATTTGCTAAATTACTGCTCAAATTTTTATACGGATATGTCTTGTTAATACTAATGATCCTAAATCTCAGCTTTTTTATAAGTGTTAGTTGATATTACTTATTAAACAATATTACTTATTAAACACTTCCAATTAATTTAATTGAGAACAAAATATTTCCAATTTCTATTTAAGGAAAGATATTACGCAACATATCAATATCATAGTTCTCCCTGTTATATTTGACTTATGATTATTATTCCATCTAATTATTTTGATAGTGCAGTACTTGCAAAATTAATCCACCACAATAATTGAGAAGGGAAGTAAAGAATGCTGAGAATAAATATGTAGTTTGAACCCTTATACAATATCTCAAGTCCTAGCGATTGATATTTTTTAAAGCAATTTGCTAATTATCAATTTGAGTGGACAATTCTCTACGCAATAGGGGAGAAATTAGAAATAATGTACAAATATATCATTACCTAAATTCTTGCAAAAGATAATTCAAATCAAAAGTTCGAAAGATAATTTATTTAGATACATTTACTAAGTAAAGAGATCAACAATATTCCACACCAGCTTTAAATATTTTAACTCGAATTAACATCCTGAAAGACAATTAGTTAATATTATATTTTATAAATTTATGGCACACCTGAAGTGATGATATTCGATTCTAATATAAAATCTTCAAACGAAAATATGAAAAATATAAAAATTTGAAAAATATAAATGAAAAACATGCTTACAAAAGCTTATAAATACGAAATCTGAAAAATATAAAAAATTGAAAAAGTAAATGAAAAACATGCTTACAAAAGCTTATAAATACGAAAATAAACCAAACATATAAAAAATTAATCCCGATAAGTAAGTGAAGAAAAAACATAAAACGAGTTAACTAAAAAGGAAATTGAAAAACTCACTCTGTCGGAGGCATCTTCTTCGAACATTTTGCACAACTTCTTCTTAAACAACCTAGCATTTAACCAAATTTTAATGAGTTTGTACGTAAAATATAAAAAGGATTTCTCTTTTAGATTTTGAATTTGGGAATGGAGGAAATGTTTAGATTTAAAAGATTAATGGTATATTCGCACCCCCATTTTTTTTTTTTACACCACATTTTAATTGTACTTAAGATTTTTAATTTTTTTTTTATTATAGTACTTATGTCCTAACAATTTTTCATGTGACTCTTATCTTCAAATTTTTCAGTAGTTAAAATATTTTGTATTTGATAACAATTTTATGTACAAAAGTGCGTTGTAATGGTATAAAACAACTTATTTTTTCATCATATTTTTAAAAAATAAATAAATAGACCATACGAAAAAATATTTTTCCCTTATTGCAAAGCATAAAAATAAAATATTTTGATATAAAATATTATCAAGGGCAAGACATACTAATTAATGGAGACTTGAAGATTACGATTTAACGAAAACAAATTAAAAAAATAATTGCTACAATGAACAAAGATTGATGAGCTTAACTGCAATTAAAGTGTGGGGGTATCAAATAAAAATTGTAGTGACAATATAACCTATCTAAGATTAAATTAAGCGTTAATCGTATTTTTCCAACTACTATATGGCCACCTTCCCTTTGAAAAATTATCACGTGTATCTCACGAGGAAATTGAAACTGAAGTTGACGGAATTTTTTTTGCAAAAATAATGAAAAACACAAAATGAACAAAGAGTTGAGGAATAAAAAGTCTAGTTTTAAAAATTAAAGATTGAGGGCGAATTTTTTAGAAGCGCTAAATGTCAAGAACTAATTACACAATTTTTTTGTAAAAATAAAATTAGCGGGAAAAAAAGGGTTTCATGCAAAAAATGCTGACATTATTAAGTTGAAGCTTTAATTTTTATAATCGTATTTATTTTAATTTTTTTTAAAAAAAAAAATCTAGAATTTAGGACGCTCCCTTCTCTCTACCAGTGTCAACGGCAAATTGAAATTGCAATCAGTTCCGATGCCAAAAGATGGACAAATCTCATTAAAACCTTCTCTCTATGATCGCCCCGTTGCCATCCTACAAATTGGCGACCAAAACTGAGGTGGTTGGTCTGGGGTTGCTAGTGGTAGGGGCTATGAGGTAAGTTGCTTTTTCATTTTTCTTAGAATTTCTTTGAGACCTAAGAGCCACAAAAATACTCGAGGTTGAGGACCATCAAGCATGTGATATACGTTAGATTTACAAACGATGCAAATTTCCCAACTATTTATATTTCTATTTCACTGCATTACTTAAATATCTTCATTCATCAACATGCGACAATTGCTCAATTTTTTTTTCCATTTTCCACTTTTTATTATTTGGAAATCAATTATCGGATTTTTTATTGAGAGTTGGCAATGGAATTATATAATTAGAAAATTAGAAAAATTAAAAATTGTCCATTTGCAAATAATATTCCACTTCTATGTTTTTAAAGTAATACCACAATACAAAATGTAGATGATAAGGGTATTTTATACACTTATTTGTTGTTTAGAACAATTATAAGCTAATTTATTGTATATTTCATTTATTAAGTGAAACTTGATGAAAGAAAGTGGATTTGAAAGAAGGAAACGAAATTTGGCGAAAAAAAAGGACAATATCCAAAGTTTGGGTACTAAAGTGTAAATATTTAAAAGTTGAAACGAAGCTCATGATGAAGATTTGAGAATGTTAGGGGTCAATTGAATGCAATTAGAAGTAAAAAAGAATGAAATATGACTAAAATATTTGTACAAATCAATTTTTAACCGCACAAGGATGTTCCAGTTCAATCGAAGATTGAGACTCATTTTTTGCCTATTAAACGGTCGAATTGGAAAACATCTATTTCTAGTAAAGTTGTAGTCATTTGAGTTATCTTTACAACCCAATTTGAATCTCATCAATTGGATATAGGAAGAAAACGTTATGATAAATATACTAAAAAATGTGCAGTATTGAAATTTTCCAGAGTAGCTCCGAAGCGCCACCATCCTGTCTTCGCAGCATCGCCAAGCCACTCCCATGGCATCGAAGCGCCCCTTGGGTGTATCTAGGACGTGTTTTTGGCCTATTTTGAAATCCATAAAAGGAGTATAAATACAAGTTTTTAACACTTTTGAGGAAATTCTACACAATTTGGGGGACGGAAAAACACATAATCTTCAAGATCAAAAATCAAAAGCTAGGGTTTGAAAATTTTTGAGGTTGAAGAAGATTTTTTGTGCAAAATTCAATTCTTTCCATGATCAAGATTTCAAAACCTGGTTATGAATTCTATACTTTTTTTTTTCTTTCATTATTATGAGTACATAAATTTATAGTTAGAGCGAACAATGTAATCTATGTGTGACCATTTATTTCTTTTATTCAAAATTTTAGTTCTTTAACTGCATGTATTGATTTTATTCATAAATTTAATGTTTTGAATTCTTTGTCCAATTATTCAATGATTTTATGAATCTATTACGAATCGAGATGTGAGTTTTAGATTTATACCACATAATAAAATGAGATAATTGCAGCAAAAGTGTCAAACATTTGAAATATTAGCAGACTTTTTCCAAACATTTGATTTGTTGTAGCCGTCACCCTTAACATTTTCAAATGTTGCAGGTGAAGCCCTTTTGGACAGTTTACATTCATAATTCTGTCAGTTGACCAAAAATTTATCTTTGACTACATTTTTAATATTTTGAAAAGGGGCAAAAAAATAACTTTCTATTTATCACATTAAATAATTAAATTTAAAAAAAAACATACACATACAATCGCCTTCTTCATTTCAACCCTCACCCACCCCCACTTCAAACTCAAAAGCCACACTGATCATCGCCACCTCCACCAACCATTACAAGCCTCAACAATCGATAATAATGATTCTATTACTTACTACATCTGGCAGCTCTTCAACCGTTACAGTCCAAAAAATTGAGAAGTGGGTTTTCAGAATTTCTACCAAAAGCTTCAACTTATTTTTGGATCTTTTTCGATTTGATTTTTGGTTAATTGTTCTTTATGGTTGCTGGGACGAATTTGGAATATGGATTTGGTTAATTGTTGTTTATTTGCTCATTTTGGTGGTTGGAACATATTTGTGATATGAGTTTTCAGCAATTTTGTGAATGTGTTTTTGAGGATTTTATTCCTTTAAGACTTTTCAATTGCTATGCATTGATACTGATAGAATTGTAGATCCCACTCCATTTTCAATTTTTTGGGCACTAGGTAAGTTTCTTTGGACGAGAAGAAGAAGAAGAGGAACCAGCCATTTTTGAAAGATTACAAGATTGAATGTATACTTGAATCTGGGGGTAATGCCGACACTTGGCCTCGACGGCATTGGGATTTACCCTTAAAACTTCTTAGATTACAAGATTGAATGTACAAATTACACAAAAATAGATAACCTCCGAACTCGTAGGCCTCCTTTCCTTTAAACTACAAACACATGGTGAGGGCTGAGAAGAAGAAGACAATTGTTGTGTGTGTGTGTGTGTGTGTGTGTGTGTGTGTGTATTTTTTCTTATTTTCTTATTTAATTATTTAATGTGATAAATGAAAAATTACTCTTTTGCCAATTTTTAAAATATTAAAAATGTGGTCAAAATTAAATTTTTGGTCAACTAACATAATTATGGATGGAAACTGTCCAAAATGACTCCACCTACAACATTTGAAAATGTTGAGGGCTACAACAAATCAAAGGTTTGGAGAATGTCTACTAATGTTTCAAAAATTTTGGACTTTTGCTACAATTATCCCTAATAAAATTCGGTAATTTATTATAACGTAAATAAATACTTACACTAATTATTGTGGTCATTAGATGAATTATTAGAACTAATACTTCGTTTAACTAAAATTTATTTATATAGAGATATGGAATTGAATTAGTTTAATATATTTAATGAGAACTTGAGATGGGTAATTTGAATACTATAGAAAAATTCGATCGAACACTACAATAGTAATGAATCTTGATTGGCGAATTAAATGAGATCCATAGGTAAAATTGTAAGTTCTAGCATCCATATTCATACTTTTAAAACACAAATTCGACAAATTGTGTACGTTAGATAATTTAGTTTTAGTTAGAATAATTCAGACAACAATTACAAAATTTTATTATTTGTTTTCGATCAAATTTTTAGGAATAATTTAACCAATTGTTATATAGTAGTTTTCGTAGGAACGATATTCGAACTCATTGATCTAATATATTACTTATTACGATTCATACAATTGAAGGATATAAAAATCGACAACAGTAGACATACATACAAGTTGCTAGCGCGTGTTATGCCTTGTTTGTGCTGTTAATTAGAATCGTCCGACACTTGGCATTCCTCATTTTTATTTATAGATATTGACAGGCATTAGAGCCACACCAGTGACGTATGTAAATTTGATTGGACGAGATGGTGTAGCATTAAACTGAGATTATGTGACAATCAATTATACTCATCTATTGAATTAGTAGTATCCATTATTATCTAAACCACAACTAATAGTCTTATTCAGTAACTCGTAGAATAATCTAGAGACTGATGAGTTTGGAATAGAAAGGAACGAACCAATCAAGCTAATTATAAAACGTATGATTTTCGAGGAAACAAAATTATTTAATTTTCATATTTATTTTTAATTACATATTTATATAATAAAATATTTTACATATAAATTCAAAAAAAAAATCGAACTTTTTTACCAAACATTATTCAAAAAATCACGATTCAAG
>CAIGRN010089036.1:0-10330 GCA_903798345.1 Fraxinus anomala | reverse complement strand
CTAAGTAATCTATACGGCTGATTGCATATTCTATCTTCTTTGAATTCTAACTTAGTATCAGAGCAAATATGGCAAACGCCAGCAACATCAATATACCTCAGAATGCTGATCCAATTCCTGCACCAGTCTCAGTTTCCAGTAGCACTGCTACTCCTCTGATAAGCAACGACAACATCACACCTTTTGGAGTTAACCTTACTCAAGTTGTTTCAGTTAAGCTGGACAAAAACAACTTCTTCTATAGGAAGAATATGATCTTACCTATTATATGAGGACATAACCTTGAAGGTTATATCTTAGAGACAAAGATGTGTCCCCAAGAATTTTTTGGTAGCCAAGTTACAAGTGAAGCTGATACCAGCATTGAAATGGTGAAGAATCCTGAGTTTGGCCAATGGGTGTCAACAGACCAGTTGCTTATGGGCTGGCTTTATTCTTCAATGACCCCTAACATTGCAACGAGAGTCATGGGTGCAACTAACTTAAAGGAGTTATGGACATCAATTTAAGAGAGTTATGGAGTGCATAACAGGTCCAGAATTATCTTCCTCACCGGTGAACTGCAGAAATCAAGGAAGGGAACCATGAACATTGATCAGTACTTAAATGAGGTGAAGCAACTTGCTGACAACCTTCAAATTTCTGGGAAAATTGTGGCTCATACAGACCTAGTTACTCAAGTTTTGGCCGGACTAGATGACGATTATACCCCTATTATGGTTCAAATTAATAACAGAGATTATATATCATGGGGTGAGCTCCAATCTACGCTCATGACATATGAAAGTACGTTGGAACATCTTAACTCTCTAAGAAGTGACATAGCTGGAATCAACATAAATCATACCTCAACTAACTTCTCCCAAAGGTCTGGTTCTAACTATCATGGCACCAGATCCTACAGACCAAGTTTTGGTGGCAGATCCACTAATTTCAACAACTATAAAGGAGTGAAAAGAGGTAAAAATAGAGGAGGCAGTCTATATGGTGTCAAGTTTGTGGAAAAATTGGTCACAAAGCTAACATATGCAACTATAGATATGATGATAGATATAGTGGTGCTCCTCCAAACCATAGGACCAGCTATAACACTTTACCTACAACCCTTATTGCATGTCCCAGCATTGTAAACGATCCAGTATCGTATGCAGATACTGGAGCAAGCAATCACATCACCTCAAACAAGGGAAACCTCACTTCAATCAATGAATATGCTGGTAAGGAGAAAGTTATGATAGGAGATGGAAGTAAGTTGAATATATCTCATTTTGGCACTTCATACTTTCCAGCCTTAAATGATAAAACTCTAGTTCTGAACAAGCTTCTTCATATGCCTGAAATTAAGAAGAACCTTATAAGTGTTTCTAAGCTAACTCACATTCCTGCTGGAAAATCAATGTAAAAAACTGAAGGGAAAATACTGAAGAATCCTACAGTTTACAGAAGTGCTGTAGGAGGATTGCAATATCTCAAATATACCAGGCCATATATCACTTTTGCTGTAAATAAGTTGAGTCAGTTCTTGCAAATTCCAACATCATCACACTGGCAAGCACTGAAGAGGGTGTTCAGATATCTAAAAGGGACAATAAACCATGGACTTTGGATTCAAAGAAGTGACAAACTTACTTTGAATGGATACTCAGATGCGGATTGGGCATCCTGCCCTGATGACAGAAGATCAACCACCGCAACTGTGTTTATTTGGGTGACAACCTGATAAGTTGGTCCTCCAAGAAGCAACATGCTGTAGCACGTTCAAGTACTGAATCAGAGTATAGAGCACTTGCATTAACTGCCTCAGAAATAGCCTGGGTTCAGTCACTCTTTCAAGAACTACAATTGCCTTTGGCTGAGATTCCAACTATTTGGTGTGACAATATGAGTGCTGGAGCATTGGCAGCTAATCCCGTATATCATGCCAGGACAAAACATATTGAACTAGATGTGCATTTCATCAGAGATAAAGTCATTGCCAAAGAACTGGAAGTGAAATATATTCCCACTTCAGACCAGATTGCTGATATGTTAAGCAAATAATTGAATCATTCAAGGTTTCTATTTTTGAAAGACAAGTTTGGAGTTACTCTAGTACCTCCTAGCTTGAGGGAGGGTGTTAACTGAAGTAACCAACTTAACTACCTTTCCCTTATTCATTTCCACATCAACTGAAATCAGCCAAGTCATGAACTAGCTGGAGCATTACATCAGCAGCATTATTCTTGCGGTTTTTTAGTGTAGTGTTAGTGTAACGGCCCAAATTTTATTGACTTAAATTTGAGGTGTTATCGAAATCATTTTATACTGTAATGCCCCAAATTTTATTGACTTAAATTTGAGTTGTTACCGATATTATTTCATAACGCGAAAATATTTAATTGACAATTTAAACATTTAATTTAATCAAATCTTGGTATATCGAATTTATATAAAATTAGTCACGAAATACAGAACATTGATAGAAATAAATAAACACAAAATATCTAACGAAATTTATTGGTAAATATTCTCCCAATTAATTTTTTTACTTGGCAACCCGCACACTGCTCAGCCACCATCCATGTTGACCGATCTAACCTGAAATGTTAAAATGTTGAAGGAATGAGTAATTTGACTCGGTAGGATACGTGCGTCCAAAATAAGACAATAATTCTTTAAACATAAATTTATAACATTTCATACCATCATTTCATCAAGAGCAGTCGGTGATCAATCGAATGCTCTAACACATATCTCGTGCAAGCATTTGAGAAAACCTGAAGGAAGTCTCACATTTCATTTCATTTCATTTCATTTCATTGGGACCCGCAAGTCAATTATTATTTTATGAAATAAATCATGTAAAAATAATTATAATATTGTAAGGACAGGAATCACTTGCACATAAATATCCTACCTTATCAATGAATGTTAAATGATAAAATTCAAGAATCACAATCCGGATCTTTGTTTTTGCCTATTGCCGTGTATGTGTATGAATATTAGATGAAAATAAAGAGGCAAGGTAATTCTGGCAGAAAGGTTTCTGCTGAATTTAAAGGAATGGAACGAAGGCCAAAAATAGAGTTATTGATACAGTTGCACAAAATCTGCATAATCTTTGTCAATTTTCCTTGTAAATCTTTGTTTTTAGAATGGAATAATTGCCCAAAATCAGCATGGATTTTGGTACGGTTGCCTTATCACATAAAATAATATAGAAAGGAAATAGAGCTATGTATGGTATTTAAGTTAAATGAAAAGATTGAAAAAAAAAATCTGCAATAATGTCGTGTCGTCTAAATCCCAAAATCTCTCTCTTTTTTTTTTTTTTTTTTTTGCCGTGTCCCAACTTGGATTTATATAAGGTGTACTTGAGTTTATACAAGGTGTACTAAAATCATTATACGTAAAATACAGGTGTTTACCATTTATAATCAATTTACCAAAATATATGGACACGTATTTCTATAAAATGGCTTAAAGGTACTCATGTTTTTCTTATATAAAAGCACACGTATTTGACAACTAATTAATTTGTCAATTTTAATAAAAGAGACAGACTCATTTGGTGGCACCAAAAATCATGGTGTGCAGGGAAAGTACCATAATATACTATATTATATTAAATTATTCAAATTTTCTAAAAAGAAGACAAGAAAATGTCACGTGGCAGCCATCTTGATTTCTTTTGAATTCAAAACATTAAAAGCAATAAATAATACTAAAATATGGCTAATTGACAACCTATTAAATTCCCAAAATCTAAGCAATTAAACAATAATAAAGTACAACCAATGGACATCAATTTCAACACTTCCACACGTGCCACCTTTATCTTAATTCATAAATCAATTTAACTAAATTATAATTTAAAATAATATATTTTGATCTCGATAACTTGGGGTCTTACTTATCTGAATTAACTTTTCTCGAGCCTAATATACGTGATTAAATACGGGCTATCTAACGAACCCAATATTAATATACTTATCATTACTCTATTAATATTTAAATAATTGGTCAAATTAAAATTGAAATTTAAACTATTTCAATTTAGTCCCTCAACTTTCAAAATATGAATAATTATCATATAGAACAAATAGATTTTGGTTTTATGAAAATTTTCAGGGCATTACAGTTAGCACTAGAGTTGTTGTAAATTATTCAAACAAGATCCACATTTTTAGGAACAAACTAATAGCTGTCATTTCTAGATCATTTCTTATATATGCCATTGTATTATTTAACCTTCAAGTGACTAAGTAATCTATACAGCTGATTGCATATTCTATCTTCTTTGAATTCTAACTAAATTTGTGTTGAACTCCCTTAAATTTTTAACTGAACAATGTATTTTTTGTTTTATTTGAGTCTCAATTTCGTAGTCAAGTCACAAAATTTATTATTTATTTATTTAACTTGTTTGCTAAGTTTTGCAGTTAATTTGTGTGGTTTCATTCTTATTTTTTGTGCTTTTTATCTTTAGCTGAATTATGTTTTTACAGAAATTAAAATAGTATATTTTTCTTTTATATTTTTTATTTCCTTATTTGAAATAATTCACTAGATAGTTTTCTCATACAATTGATAGTTTTAATGAATATCTATTATTGTCGTAGTAAAAAAACCTATTTTTTTTGATAATAAGGATTGTGTCAAATTTTTCTACTGCATTTGTGCCTAAGCAAGTTTTGAGTCAAATTTAGTGAGATTTTAGACTAATATTTATAATTAAACTTTTTCGTTATATACTATATTTTTATTTTCTAAACCATGATTTTAAATCAAAGAAAATTGAAAAAGTGATATGGTTTAGAAAGTGAAGTAGTTTGAATTAAAAAAGCTAACTCAAACGGCTACAACTTCACTGGAAATAGAATTTTTTTAATTCGGACGTTTACTATGTTAAAAATGAGTTTCAATTTTTGACTAAAAATTTGGAATATATTTTGTGCAATTGAAAATTGATTTGTGATAATATTTTGATTATATTTCATTCCTTTTTTTACTTCTAATTGCATCAAATTGCCTCCTAACAATATTTAAAGTATCGTCTTGTGACCCAAATCAACTATTGAATATTTGTAATTTGGTCCTCAAACTTTAGACTTCACCCCCTTTTCACCATTTTTCATTTCTTTTCTTCAATTTCACTTCCAATCCTCTAGTTTTTTTTTTTTTTCTAATAAATGAAATATACAATAAATTAGGCTATAATTTCTCAAAAGAACTATTAAATATCTATATTTTTAGGTCCAAATAAGTGTATAAAATATACTTATCAATTATAATTCTGAACTATTCAGAATATGTTCAAAATTGATTTTGTGTAGAAAAAAAATATTGTTGATGATATGTTGGAGAAAACTCTTTTCACATTTCGTGTCTCGAATGTGCTCTCGTAGCAAAAATATCGAGGGCTTGGTTTCAAACGTACTCAAAACGCTTATCTTGCCTGTTTGTAGTTGAATAAAATATTGATTTGTCGATGAAAAATCATGGAATGTGTCCAATTTATTCTTTACCATTGTCTGGAGCAAATGGTATTGTATTGCCTGAAGTAAATGCAATATCATGACAAGGACATGGACGCTACGTAGAAGAAATCATGGATGAAATAATCAACCAAACTATCAATAACAAGGAAATAATCTCAAAAGGCATAAAACAAATGAAAGTATTATACCCAAGAAAGAGCAAGAAAAAAGTTGCTTTAGATGTTGAATGAAAGGGTTTTAGACACGTACTTGTCGTACAACAAAATATCTTATGAATCTCTATCAAAAATCAATCATAAGGGAATGAATAGTGGAGACAAATTTCGCTGATTATAATGGTCCAATTGATGTGACTCACTTGGACGTCTCTAATTTTTTTGTTGACCCAAATTGCAATATTAATCATTTGATCAGAGATAGTGTGCTCGTCAATAGATAATATTGATTAGTTTATTTCACACTATATTAGTAGTTTATTTAGACTTAAAAGTTAGTCGAAGTATTGTTTTCTTATTTTCTTTAAAGTTTGAGACATTACATTGTTAAATTATTTCTAATTGATTAAAGTATTGTTTAACTCTTTTTTTATTATAAAACTAGTTTTTCAAAATATTTATTTTGTCATAAATTAAGAATGAATTGCCAAGATATCTATTTAGTTGATAGCACAACTACGTATACTATTTTTCAAGATAAAAAGTATATTTTTTTACTTAAAATTAGCAGAAATAATATTCATACGATATCATGTGCATCGAATATTATTGAAAACTCTAGAGGAGCTTGTATTATTTTATCTAAAAATAAAAAATTATATATTGATGATGCACTTTATTCTATTAAATTCAAAAGAAATTTGCGTAATTTTAAAAATATCCGATGTAATAAATATTACATTGAAACGAATCAAACATTATAACGAACCCGAAGTTCGTTGACCCAAAAAAAATGTATACTTTGACATGATTAGTTAGATCTTCACTGGATCAACGATGATACAAAATGATGATTTGAATAAATATTAACTTCAATCCAAATAATTTTCAATTCGAAGCTTATTCCTTTTATTGGGTTGATCATCAATCACTACTAGTTAAAGTTGGGAATAAATCCCTATATTTCTGAAAATTAGTTAGGGTAATATATGAGGTCTCGTCACCCTTCACGTTTATCATCTAGATATATTTGTATTTTATAGATTTGATACATCCACTAGATGACTACATGATGTTCACAACTCAAAGTTTGCGAAATTACTACTTAAAAGTTAAATTATAATCATAATTTTTAGATTATACAATTATGACGATGTGTATTGTTAATGCTAGTGAGCTTAAATCTCAATCTTTTAATAAGTGTTAGTTGGGATGACAATAAACGATTTAATACTATTATTTCTTAAGGGACTCCAAATTAATTTATAAATCATTACTATTGAGAACAAAGTGCCTCCCATTATGCCTAGGAAAGCTATTAGCATCATGCCAACATTAAGGTTTTCCCATTCTATTTGGTTTATGGTCGAGCTTAATTTTTTCATCTAATTATTTTGATAGTGCAATATATGTGCAATTGATTCACTAAAATGCACCGAAATCAAAAGTAAAGAATGTTGAGAATAAATGCATAGTTTGAATTATTCTAAATGGGCCATATTTTGTAACGTAGATTGATGATTGTCAATTTGATTGGACAATTCTCTCAGGATTAGGAAAAAAAATTAAGAAACTGAAAATAATGTATAAATACATCATTGTGTTATCAAGATTCTCGCAAAAGATAATTCGAACTTGAAGTTCAAAAAATAATTCACCTAGATGCATTTACTAACCAAAAAGATTAACAATATCCCACACACCAACTTTACATGCTTCAACTTGAATGGGCTCTTTAAAAGAAAATTTGTTAACATTATATTTTATATATCAATAACAAGCTTAAAGCGTGATGACATTAGAGTCCAAGTCAAATTCTCTAAAAAGAAAAATAAGCAAATAAGGTAGATGGTTCCATTTAGAAAGTGTGTATTTTTGAAAAGTATATAGACATAACAAAATATAAAACTCTAGAAGAGGATTAGATATCTAAAACGTTGAAAATTGAGATATCTTAATAAGTTGTGTCATTATGAGAAAGAAATAGAATCGAAAAAAAAAACGTTGTCTATTGACCTCGAGACATGGCTCCGACACGTGGCCAACATGATAAGTCTTTACGTCAACTCTTCCTGCACATGTGGCACGTCGTTAGTAGCTCATGGCCTTTCCCAGAAGGGTTGGGAGCGGCCACAAGCACTCCAACTGTCTTGTCAGTTTATAGTTTAATTGAAAAAGGTTCACCGGAGGCGAAACACCGACCGAAAAGTGGTTGAATTGACGTAATAGTAAAATGATAATATCAAAGGGGAGAGATTGATACTTGAATACACAATGAAGTAGGAGAAAATCGGGTTCCAATACTTCTTCTCGCGTATAGGATGGGAAGATGAGAGCCGTTGGATGCAGTGACATGTGTTACCAGATCCTCTAAGCATGTTTTCGTTGGATGCGGTGACACGTGTTATTGGATCCTCTAGGCGGTGTCAATCCACCCCTCCATAGGCTGGCTGGCATTGAATATTTCTGACAAGAGAAATTGAATTGATCGTTTGGGTCCTGCCATGAGTCCCATAAGTCAGGGATTTGACTTTGGAAAGATCTCTGTACAAAAGATCTTTCGTGGGGACGAGGCAGGTGCGGAGTTGGTGAAATGGAGCGGAGTTGTGGAAGTGGAGTACGGGCCTTTGCATCCGCGGCGTATTGCAGATGAGTGGTTCCTTTACTGGCATACTTTTAGTTCACCCCCTGATGTAATCACTTCGGCTTGTGCAATCAGTTCATCTTATGTGCAATCACTTCGGCGACACGTGGCGTGGTGTGGGCCACCTCCACTGACACGTAAAGGGTGAAGTTGCGGGCCTGACATGGGCCCGCAACAATAGTCGTGCAAGTCCATGTATGGATAATCATATAGTACAAGGACTTTTAGTTTTAATTGCTGGGGCGCATGGGACGAATGTTTGAGTTAGGAAGTTGAGTGGTGGACGTCAATGATGTCATTGAAATGTCGATATGAAGTTACCTGCGATGCGGCCAAAGTAACAGCTGGTACAACCCAAAGTGATAGTGGTTGGCCACTCTTCGCAGAGCTGTTGCGACATGTAGCTGGTGCAGTCGAGATGACAGAAGTTGGCAAATCCAGTGGGAGTTGTTGCAACATCGGATTATGTCTTGGCCGAAGTGATGGTGGTTGGCAACTCTTTGTAGAGCTATTGCAACACGTAGCTGGTGTGGTCGAGGCAACAGGAGTTGGAAACTCTAGGAGAAGTCATTGCAACATCGGATTCTGTTTTGGCCGAAGTGATGGTGGTTGGCAACTCTTCGCAGAGCTGTAGCAACATGTAGCCTTAAAGGGCAAAGTGACGGATCTGGAGAAAGTCTTAGACTTAATGCCAATGATTTGACAGCTGTCACGCTTTCCCAATACACGTCAATGTGGCATCTGCCTGCTTCCAAGACACGCCTCCTTTGCCATAGATGGTAATGATGGCAACGATTTCAATTCCTAGGGAAGACGCATTTATGTTGTGCATGAAATTCACTGCTTTATCCGGGCCTTTGTTCTAGAAAACCTTTGATTTCAACGATGATTCTGGGGTCTCAACTTTGGACGGTCCAGATGCATTTGGAATTAATCCAACGGCTGTGGCGAGTCCTAGCATGCCTATATAAGGCCCAAACCCCTCACTTTGCCATTTTTTACCTTTACAAAATGCTCAAACTCCCTTTCATTGCTTTTACTGTTTTCATCTTCGGTGAGTGTTTAGAGTTCCAACGAACGTCTTGCAAATACCGATGAAGTGCAGATTCACTTTTCTGAACTAGGTAATCATCACGTCTCAGTCTTCTTCATCTCATTTTTCTTTTAAGAATCCTACTAAAAGTCACTAAATGACGAGCGAACAATCTGTTAACACTTCTGGGAGTGAGGAGGGAAGAGATGAGGGGAGTTCTGCTTTGAGGAAGCCCATATTAGTGTCCTCGGACGAATTAAGTAAGGCCATTAGGGTCGGCGAAAAAATTTGGAGACGACTAGGTTATCCCGTGGACACCTCGGTTCAATGAGGGGTTTCGAACTATCCTTAGAGAAGTGTAGGCGAGTTTTTAGGATACATGATAACATTGAGCTGATAGTCCTCGAGCTGAGCGAGAGGGCTTGTTATCCGAGGTCGAGATGTGTGGCAGTAAGTGAGAACCTCTTCAGGGCGGGCCTTAGGCTACCTTTCCATCCCTTTTTTAGGTTAGTCCTCCGCTCCTACGGGTTGGCCCGACCTAACTCAATCCGAACACCTGATCCTACATGGTTGGGAAGTGGATGTTGTGGCGTAGGGTCAGCTTAGGCTTAGATATGCCCTTCAGTGTTTTCCACTCAATCTTTCTTCCCAAGAGTGTAGCCGAGGGTGAGAAAATTAAGGGGTTGTACTACTTAGCTCCTTGGGGATCCCATTCTACATTTGTAGTAGGGTTACCATCTTCGGTCAAAGGATGGAGGAGTTCGTGGTTCTAGGTAGCCGGGAGGTGGGATACCATGGACAATAACCCCATGGCGCCCCTTACAGTTCACACATCTTTCTCCACTGCCAGTAAGTTTCGCTCCAGAGTTGATTTACTTGACCACTCTTTCTTATGGTTTTAATATTTTCATCGTTTGCAGGTTCCCTCCCGAGGTGTGAGATCTCTGAGGAGGAGTGAGACATCATTAGTCAACTTTATCAGATGTCCCATCTGGAGATGAGTTATAACGAGCTGATT
>CAIGRN010089035.1:0-17433 GCA_903798345.1 Fraxinus anomala | reverse complement strand
ATATATATATTAATTAGTGAAGATCCTAATTTTATATTTATTGGAAATAGTTCATTAATTGAATACAACCTATTAATCGATTTTGGGTCGTTGGGGACAGCTCATTAATTGTACACACCCTAATTTTGTATTCATTTAATCTATTTACACAACATCACAGCACACTGGTACAACATTTCATCACGTCAGTGGAGGAGACTCTTTCAAGATAGAGAAATAAAATTGACATGTCACTTAAAAAACTTTTAAATTATTTTTTTCACTTGATTGTTTGATAAATTATTTGTGATTTTTCACAAATAGAGAAAAGTCCAATAAACATTTATGGAGTATTAAAATATTAACGGTTGCCTATAAAAATGGATGTAAAAGTTTTACATAATTCATTCCTTATTGTGGGGTGTGCCTCCAAAATTACTTCAATTAGTTTAGTGTATCATTGCTATTACTTATTAAACAATCTTTTGTATGGGAATAAAAATTGATTTGTGTTTTCAAATTATGACTATATTTTGTTTGTTAGTTTAGATTTTTATGATCTTAATGATTGATAAGTTGAACTTATTGAATGTTTGATATTTATTTTTTATTTAGGTATATAATTAATAACTTGAAAATTTTAAAAATGAAACTAGAACCAAATCAAATCAAATGGTTCGATTCGATTGGGTTCCATATCTTAAAAAAATTATTTGAGTCTATTATTAAAAAAATCATTGGTTCATGATTTGATTCGATTCTCTTAGAATCAATACTATATGAAACCATGTTCACCCCTATCTAATAATGTATTCCAAGGCAAATGGGACTAAATTCAAAATTTTATCACACGTCCAATGTTAAAATGAAAAAAGGAAATTCAATTATATGAGGTATTGGTTGGCTAGTATACTCTATGTATTGAAATTCATTCATATTCAAAGTCTTCTTTTTCAAACAAATTTTAAACCAATTTCTTGCAATACACAGTTTCCCACTTTACACGTAATTCTATATAAGTTAGGTCATAATTACTTATGTGTGTGTGTAAGACATGATGGTAGAGCTTTTGTACACACAAATACTATAACAGTAAAGGTATGTGTACAATTTTCATTACACTGCCTTTGACAGAGTGATGTGGCAGTCGAATTTTTTGAAAAAACTCACCTCCATTTTTTCCCCACAACACCGGCCCACTTAGGTTCATAATTTCAAAAACTGACTTTAAAAAAAGAAAGAACAAACAGCCCATTCCAGTTCCCCTTTCACCCTAAACCGAACGACGGGCTTGGAGATAGAGGATCGATGTCGATGCCAGAAATTATTTACTTTGGGCCAAAAATTATTCACCATGGTGCCGAAATTTTTTTTTTTTTTTAGCAATTTCTACAGTCTTGGGATTTGTAGTGCGGAATAGGGATGAGATTTGGGGGTTTTGATATTGTGTGTAATATTGGGTTTTGAAATTGATGCTACCAAAAATCGTCATCTGAATAATCTCGTACTGGTTGACTGAACTCCGCACGGTCTGGTCTTCAATACCTGAAACAAATGCGTCAAGGTATGTCATCATCGCCCCTCCGATACTTAAGTCAGAAAAGGAAACTGAATGAAAAATTGTATGTTGAATATCAATAACAACGTACCTGAAAAATAATGCTTGGTCATGTATTTATAGATGTGGGAAGTTGAGTCATAAAATGATTCAACTTTCCTTAACTAGTTCAAGGTATTCGTGTTCTGTTGTAACTGCACAAGTTGGGTTAATATCGAATTCATTTAGCTAAGAGTTTATGTTTAAATATGACAAGTATTTGTAGGAAACGTGTGTTAAAGTCAAGAGAACAGTCGGGTCAAGTATTATACCCGACCTCTAAACCATACCCAACCTTAAATATTGACCCGATTTTGTTTCAGGCCCAAAATATGTGGGATTAGAAATTTGGCTGTCACATCACTCTGTCAAAGGCAATGTAATGAAGACTGTATACAGACGACGAGAGAGAGACTAGTGTTGAAAATTAAAAAATACAATCATTCTACACGTACAGGCCATGTACCTTAAAGCGTGGCTCTATACAACCGTTATTACCTTAAAATGTAGCATACATTAAGTCCTCGTTCAACTCCATTAAAATTATAATATATTTTTCTTTCTCTTCTTTTCATTCACACAATTTTTAATAAAATAATATTACACATAAATTGAAAATTATTCCTTCTTTTTAACCACTCATTCTCCTAAATAACACTATTCCAAAAATTATAATATTAAATAATAGGAGTCAAGCGGGGGCTAAATATTATTGTCAAGCACTACACATTCACCAAAGCAAAAAGAAAAAAAAAAGAAAAAAAAAGAGAGATTTGGAACGTGCATTCATATTATTCTTTCAAAAATTCATTTGATTTATCAAGATAGGATAACGAGGTGCAAGTAGTTTTGTCTCGTTTACTTTAATTATCTTATGTTGATAAATGTTATACTATTGAAATATATGATATGATATGATATGGTCATCCGATATCAAAAATATTATATATTATGAGTTTTTTTACCGATTTCTAAAGATATGATATGACGGTATGACTACTTTGATATATAAATTGATATTTTATTCGAGATTGCACAACACTCGTGTCCTACTAAGTATTTTCATATACTCATCATTTTCCCTACCTCTCACAGGATAAAACGGGTCGTTGGTTGGCAAATGATGATGTGTCATCGTTGTGCTTGGATTCATTGAAGTTAATAAAGCATATTCGGTGTAACATGACTAAAATTTTATTTCCAGCATTAACTTTAGTGTTATTGTCATATGGATATTCTTTAGGATTTGAAACTTGATTTATTTGATTATAAATTGTAATTTGTGTTTAATTTGATAGCTCAAGAATAACTAATCAAGAGGGGGTAAATTGATTTTTAAAAGTTTTACGAAAAATTAATATAAATTGAAGCAAGTAAAAATTAAATAAATTAATTCAAATAATAAGTACAAATATAAATGCCTTAAGTAAAAAGGAGATAAGATGCAAACGATATAATTGTAGATATTCGATCCAAAACAATGATTTAAGTCCTCTGTTACCAAGCTCTCCGGTACGAGCAAGACTTTTTCACTATATTAATTAACTTATGGTGTAATCCAACCATATACAACTATTGTGATAACTTAAAAATAAAGAGTATCGATCCTTATATAATATTGAATTTTACGGGATCTTAATATGACCTACATTATTGAGCTTTCTCATAACATCAATATGACCCACACTATTGAGCCTTGTGCGGCCTCAATATGACCCACAATGCGACTTACAACAAGAAGCACCGATTCTTATACTATGTTAATTTTTACGGGATTTCAACACGACTCACAATTTATCAAAGTGATTTTACAATAAAATGCATTCTTGATAAATAATACAAACAATATAAGTATTAGGAGATGGTAACACTTTAATTAATAGTAATAAATGATAACTCAAGTGTTAGATAAAATATTTTGATGAATATGATGATTAAAAATTAGATCCAATCAATCAAAATGTTTCAATGAAAAGATGAAGAAGAAATAAATATAATGTATATTTAAAAATTTTCTCAAAATATATTTCTCTTTTAATGAATAATTGTAATAAATTAAATACTAAGATAGAGATGAAATTTTTTGATAAATACGATGATTTTACAAATTTGATTCAATCAATCAAAGTTTTCTATATGAAAAAGTAGAAAAATTTATGTAATGTAAGTGCAAAGATTTTCTTTAAAAGTATATATATCTCTTTTAAAATTGATATAAATAAGTTAAACACAAAGAAAAATTAAAAATTTTGATGAGAGAAATGATTCAAACAATTTGATTCAACAATCAAAATTTTTATTATGAATAAATAAATGAAATAAACGTAAAAATGTAAGCTCAACGAAGATTTTTGACAAATATATTTCACAAGAAAGCTATCTTATAGTCATTGTAATGAATGTAAAGAGAAGTGGTATTTATAGCAGTCAAAGCGCTAAAATTTTTGATCAATCGGACAACCCATCCGAATGTTCACAACTTGAACCGAACAATCAAACTAGCCGTTGTGCAAAAATCAGAACGGTTAAAAAAAATGACCGTTGGATTAACCAGATATCCGCTAGGTCAACCAGACGTTCGCTTGAACCTTTTTTTTTGAAAAAAAAAATGTAAGTTTTTTAAGGACGTTTTCACTTTATTTTATAAAGTAAGTAATATTTTAAAAAATTTAAATATCAAGTGGAAATAGTATTTTTATGAAACAATCTTTTTGTATATAAAACAATTTTTGAGTTTTTATCATTCACGGTTAAATATCAAAATATTAATACATTTATATTTGAACTAAGAAATCTAGTATTTGATTTTGTTTTGAAGTTTGCCTATTAAAGTTCTCGTTTTGATCTTTCTTTGATGTCGTCTCTCATACTCTTAATCTTTCTTGACGTTTATCTTTTAAACTCTCTTGTCGAATGATTTGACTTAAATGCTTAACTTCTACTTTGATCTTCATTTCGAGTCCAATTTATAATTCTTGATAGATTTTAATATTGAACTATCATCACTAAAAAGGAATTGTTAGAAACAATATTAATCTTATTTGTTTTGATTAAAATATTAAGGATGAAATTAACGATAGATCAACATGATTATGTTGGTGGAATCAATATTTAGTTATCGTCTATTTTATAAAATAAAACTGGTGATGCACGAATTTATTTAGGGGATTAGTTTTTTTACTGGAATCTTTATGAGAAAAGTTATGATATGACATTATTTGGATTTCTTATCAAATGTAATAAAATTAGGGCACGTACTTTTTGTTAAAAAGCATAGGTAATAAAATTAACTAAATTAAGAAATTAATTAAATTCCACGTAAATTAGAGAAAGTTGTGTCAGAAACCAATTTTATTATTTATGATCGCCTTGGCTTTGCCACTAGCCTGTAACTGTATCTATTTCGTTATTTAATATGTGTCGAATTACGTTTTAATTCATAAAATTTAGATATAAATTTACTGAATCTTTCCAAATATATAGGAATAAGACATTATATAGATAAATCTTTGCTCTTTCCTTTTTATCAATAAAGAGTATTAAAAAACTTATATTGAGTAAATCATATTTACATAAATTTATAAATATTTATTTGTCACGTTAAAATTTTAAAGAACTTTTAGTAGCGATTTAAATTAAAAAATTTGAGTCATTACAGTAGCTGATCTCACAAGTTAAAGTGTCGTGAAACTTAAATAAGCATGTAAATATTTTGTTATAGAACAAAACATTGAAGATCCGCTTGAGAGATTCCATAAGATAATTATATAAGTATCAGTGGTTAATCTCTAACGTTCGATTGTGGAGTTGGTCATTCGACTTGAGGTCATCATAGTGCCTTATATGAAGACAATCATATTTTAGTGATTTTGGATGTTGCTCTACCAATGGTCGCTAATAAGGCATCATTCAAGTATATCAAAATTCATATGGAGGTTGTGAATGATCAATAGAGGATTTGTCACTCTTAAATAGTAAGAGATTATGATTTATATTTAATTCAGTTAAATTGATAATGAAATCCTTGGCTAAAATGTGCTCATAAGTTGAAAAGAGATTTCGACTTATATTGACTTAAAAGTGTGATGAAAGATATGATTAATAATCGAAATATTCACATCCATATTTCTTAATTGATCGTATGTTGATGAAGTAATTATAGTTTTACGGTAAACGAATAAGTTTGATTCACGTGACATTTTCCGTCACATACATTGTCCTAACACGTTGCTGAAGTCAATTTGAGATGATAAATGTGAATGGTGATAAATTAAAAAGCGTATATTTATTTATCGATTTTGATTATATTAAAATAATAATTCACATTGTTAGGTATTATGATCAGAAACCTAATGGGTCATACACAAAATGAGAATTAGAAGAATAATATTCATCAATTAATTAATTAACAAGTATTTGATAATTAATTAATTTGGTTGCTTGTTAATATGCACGAGTTAATTAATTAGATTAATTAATTCATGGACAAAATTTAATTAATTGAATTAATTAAATATTGGACCATATTAAGTTTAGGAGACAAGTCAATTCCAATTAAACTTTTATTAATAGGCTGCTATGATTTGAAAAATCAGAAGGCAACACAATTCATATTTTTGCTAATACAAAAAAGATAATTATCTCATTCTTGTTCTATGATGAATTTCCATTGAAAGACAATTGGACAGATGTGGATAACAAATCGTGATTGTTCGTATTCAAGATAAGTAAAAGAGTTTGTAGAATTCAACAAATGTATATTTTCTATCTAAACACAAAGTAGATCCTTGGTTGGAATTGAAATTTGTTTTATTTTCCTTTGCGCATAGTTAAATAAATTCCCAACAAAGGTATCGGTGGATTATTATCCGTTTGTGCTGCTAGTTACATTTAGCACGGAAATGGAAGTCGAGAAATTTATCTGTCTATCAAACTATATAATGCAGTTTTATGAATTATACAAGAAATTTTCGTTGATCTTTTCCATTTTTTTTCCTCTCTACTAATAAAGCCGAAAATTGTGTTATACGGTTCTTGCATTATTAATTGTTTTCACTGGTATAACTAGAATACTGTACCCAATTTCAGTATCTAATTAGGTCATATAATTAGGATATATGCGAAAACAATACATTGGCTAGACATGAGAATAATACTGAGTTTATAAGGAGATTGAGTTACTCCACTTAATAAATTAACTTTTTAGATGGAAATTGTCATAAAATAGAATTCTTGGAGTAGGGTTTGCGTATGGCCAATAAACTCTTCACTGCAGCTTGTAACGCAAAATGGGAATACGAACCACTTGACCTACACCTAAAGGACACCTCAAGGGTGATGATCAGCTAGCGGTCACTCAAGATATATTTTGTACATCTAAAGAAAAATTATTGGACATAAAAGAAGATAGGTATGTTATAACACTTATCAATTGTCATGTTTATTTAATTAAGCCACTATGGATGGCATATTATATTAATAATGAGAATAAAATATATTATGAGGGGGCTCGATCGAACTTCTAGCTAAATGTGCAGTATTAGTAAATTTATCACGTTTGGAGATGAGTAGTATAATGTAAATGCTATGTGACTATATTTCATTCTCCCTAGTCATACTCATTGTCATATTTCTTCAACTCATGTTCACTTTCGTACTCGCTGTTGACTCATAATCGATTCGTACTTGCTATTTGACATAGATTGTGTAATTTTTTTTATTTTTTTAGTATCATGTTTTGATTAACAATGTAAAATCTAACATGCCAAATATACCCCCATTAATCTTATTGCTCGTGGACAAACAAAGTCTTGTTGCTCATGGACAAGGGTTTAAATAATATTTCTTGTCCTCCACAATTCCAAAAACAATTGAAATGTACATAACGGTAGAACTGTATAAAGACGCAATACATTGAAAAGACAAAATGTTAATATCCATAATAAGACCCCGGCAAGAATCTAGTTCACTTGCCTCTTAAATTATTAAACGTGTAAATTTTGATATCTTAGGATTTCAATCAAAGTCAAAGATGTATGACAATCTCTATCAATCTTGGTGGAATTGTAGATTCGGTCGATACTAGGTCAATATCAAAGACTAATCATATAAAGAGAAGATTTATTTGTTAGTTCAACCATAAAAGTTTTGGGACGTACCATGAATTCAATAATTAATTTCTAAAATATATAAGATATATATTATGACGATGCCTTATATAGTGCTCGTGTGAAAGAGATTATTTGAAAAATAATTTTTTGAAGGTGTGTAAGAAAAAGTTATCGAAAAATGTGATATTAAGTTTTATAACTTTTATTTCAGAATTGCTCTATAGTTTAATATCAATTTTTAAGCTTTTGGTAACTAAAAATTATTTTATTTTTATGCATGTATGCAATTATTAAAGTACACACTAAATATAATGACCACCTGACGTATTATTACCAATGGTCATCTTGTAAAATTTATTCTCACTTTTATAATAACATTTAAAATTGTTAAATATCAATCTAGGATAATATATGCTAATTTTAAAAGAAAAACTGCAAATATTTTTTAAAACTCAAGATTTATAAATTATAAAATAAAAGTACAATCTATAAAGTAGAATAAAAGTCAAGTAGATTTAAGTTATTTTTCGTACATTAAGCTCGCAGCAATGTGGTTTCTCAATCTTCCATTTCAATATAGTAGAGACACCAAATAAAGTTAAAAGTATCTTTATTCATAAGGGTTAAAAATTAGTATTATAATGATGGTTACGGGATAAGTTAAAGGGTAGTTATAATTCCGCCACATTTTTTTTAATGCATCACATAATTGTATTTAAATTTTTAATCATTTATATCGTTAACATTTTTATCACAATGTTATCTTTTGAACTTTCACTACTTAACAAATCTTGTCCTTATATTCTTTCAAAAATTCTATTAACGTGCTTTAAAACGAGAACAAAAATTTATTTATAATTTTGTATTTGTTTTCTTTTTTACTTATTGAAAAATATGAGAGGGTACATAAGTTTTTTTACTTCATTGTAACAAATTTTTGTAGAAAAATGGTTATAGTGGATAAGATGTGCTAATTAATGAAATGTTAAAGATAATAATACAATGAAAATTTGAAACAACTAAAATAGTTGTGATTATTTGACAATAAAAATTTGAAGTTCCGAAAGCAATCTGAAACCAAACTTTAGATATAGAGCTCGTTTGTCATGACTTTTATTTTTGCTTCTTATAGAAGAATTTTTTGAGAAAGATACCTTAATTTTTGTATGGAAACTATTTTTTAAAAGAGATTTATATTTCGAAAGTCCTTTTAGCGTAAGTCACATTGAACCAGTTTCCTCTAAAAATTCTTTTAACTATCAGAAGCACTTTCTTAAAATTAGTCAAATGAGTTCAAAAGTAACTTTTAGATCTCAAAATCTCCTTTTGACATTTCAAAAGTCATGTCAAACGAGTTCATAGGGTCACCTTTACGGCTTTGCACGCATCATGGATAAAAGGAGAAGTAATAAACAGTATCATATCTCCCTCCATGGCAATCAAATTCAACAGCCTTTGTGTCATATAATCTAAGATTGAGATAACCTGGATAGTCTGTTCAACACATAATATTCATTCATGGATGGAAAAAACTGCACACTCTTTGTATATGTTGAAACCCTCTTTTTTGACACATTTTTTTCACTTGACATGTATACATTTCATTGAAATAAATAAATAAGTGTTGATAATATCACACATATACCCACTACATCTAGAAAACCTTCTTTTCTATAATTAATTAAGTAGATGATGACAAGCTGTTTTGTGATTGCCATTAACTCATTTCATCAATCCAGAATGTGGCAAGTAACCGAGTGGTGAAATTTGAATGCAACTTGAAGGTGAATAATCTAATTATGACTGGTTAAAGTTTAACGTCAATTTAGATTTCACTTGAAGTTCATGAAACATAGTAGACTCAAAGGGAAAAGATGGCGGTGAAAGTTGAAATTATAATCTTTTTGAGAAGGCAATGTGTATCACAGCAAATAACAAAATCACATGCTAATCTATATAATTGGGCGGTCTTCTAATCGCAATGTCACTTCAAAATGATACTAAACAAAAGTGTTGTTAGGACTGATCACTTACAGTTTCCTAACGAAAGTACAGCTACTAGCAAACAAACAATTCTGTTGAAAATGATACTTGGTTTTTATATTGTTGTAAGCTGGACGGTGCTTAATCGACACTGCTCACACGTGACAATGACAATTTTATGTGTAATCTCGACAAAAGAATGTCGTTGAATAAAGAGTTTTATCTAACTAACGAAATTTGTTTAGTAAAACTTGTTGACAGCTAGAATACTTGTGCTGATGCGCCCCAACAATAAAACTAAAGCATTAATGTGCCAACTATTATAAGTCGATAAAGCCTCTTTTTCATTTGATGTCACAAAGATTTTGATTATTGAATGAGTCTTGAAATTCGATTATCCATGATTTGTCCCGACCACAGCTCTCGCCTTGATTCTAATTTGGCTGAATTGCCGGAAAAAAAAAAAAAAAAAAAAAAAAAATCATGAAGATGAAGATGATGAAAAAAATATGAATAAGTGAATCTCCTATCTAATTTGAAGGAAATACCAAAATAAAAAACTTACTAGGTGACGATTTTGATGTTTATTGTTGTCAGTTTTTATTCTTTAAACGAACGTATATCGTCAATAAGTAATAAAATAGAGAGTAGAGTATCGTTCCACAAGAATCGATTGTTGATTATACTTTAATCAAGACTTGTTTCAACTAAACACACAATTAAGATTAGGATTTTTGAATTAAAGTGTTTAATTAACAATAAACAAGTATGTACGTAGACGTCAATTAAAAACAAGTATGTGTGTAGAAATCAATTAAAAAATAGTTAGGGTGTGTTTGATACACCACATTTTCCTTGGAAAATGGAATTAGTTTTTCATTTTCCAAGTTTTTAAGTGTTTGATTGCACAAATTTTCTTGGCATTTGGTTTTCCATTTTCCATCCTCACGCGCCTATTTTCCATGATTTTGGTGAATTATTTTTCCCACCTTTTTGGTGAGAAATGGAAGTTCCAGCTTTTTTTTNCATGTAAAACATAGTCAAACGAATACTAAACTTTAATTAAAAAATGATTTTCTAGGAATTTTTTTTTTTTTTTAACAATGGAAACAAATTTTATAATCAATTGTGGAAAAATTATTACTTTAATTGATAATTTCCATATAAAACAAAACCAAACGAACACAAAAAATCAAAAATTTTAAAATTTTATGGGTGAAAAATTATACCAATCAAACACACTTAATTAATAATTCCCTGAAAAACAAATTCTAGGCAATTACTTTTTCTATAATTAATTTTCTTTCCATCCATTTTCCACCTTTACAATCAAACGGACCCTTAGATTTCCTGATTTCACTAACTAACCCCACTCACATTCAATTCATATTTTTGTTCAAATATCATATTGTCGATTGTTAAATTCAATATATAATATCAATGTTCATCTCTAGAGTACTATTTTACCTATCTTTAATTATCAACGTTCATCTCTTGAGTCCTATTTAACCTATCTTTAGTTATCAACTTTCATCTCTCGATTAATAGTTTGACAAAATTGATGTATAAGAACATGACAACCACATGAATAGATAGAAATTTCTCAATTTAACAACAAAATCATGAAATCAAGATTGGTCGTTCAAAACATAAAATTTCTCTATTTAACATGTAACAAGTTTTCTTCTCTATTTTCCTGAAAACTGAACTGCGTCTTTAGCATGTGGGAAATACAATCGAACTTCATACAATGCGCTGTGCAAAATGAACAAAGTGGAACAAATATTGGCACAAGTGTTTTAACAAAGATGAAATCAAACACAGTAATGTTTACTATTTTCTTGGGTTTAAAAGACAGAAAACATGATAGTACACATGAATCATAAAACTACGGTCTTGGCCTTTCTTCTGAAAATCTTGGAAGTTGAACTAAGGAATTGACTCTTGTAACACCTTCCAATCCAGACCAGTTCTGGTCTTCATTTGCAACATTTTCCTCGTTAGCTTCAACGTCAGTTGGTACTCTATTGTTGGGATCATTCTCTTCAGATGATCGGACAGTAAAATTTCTCTGCAGACAGGGCTCTGGGTTGTGGCCATCATCTGATTCCACAGCATTACCAGAATGATTGCTCTGGAGGGTAGCAGATGAGAACCCTTGTTCATCGTAGTCGGATTCAGAGTCCATCTTCCCGTCTAAAAAAAAGCAAACCACTGCACAATCATCCATCTTAGATGTTGGATATTTGGTTTTCCATTCACGAGCAGCAGACTCGACCAGTATCCTTGCAGCTGATGATCTCGTCGAAGCTGATGATACTATCTCAACCACTTCTTCATTGCTCAAGACGTCCCAAACCTGCAATGGTGCATAGCGCACACATGATTTCAGAAAAAACAGTGATGGGTACAATATAACCCTTTTTTTTTTTTTTTGGGAACATGGGAACAACAGAACTTGCATGGCTGTTCTGTCTAAGAATAATAAGCCCCTGTTATGAGCCCCATTTGATGAAAAAAAAATGTATTTTGAAATAGTGATCTTTTGGAGAATACGTAGTTAAAAAAGAATGAAAATTTTTCGATTATATGTAAAATTATTTTATAGGAGAATATATGGTTAAAAATGAGAGTTGAAAAAATGGGGGCAAAACATAGGCTAAATAAAAAGACCAAAATAATATAAAAGGAATGAATCTACACTTTGTTACTAAAGATAAACAACTAATAATGTTGAATTTCACATGAGAATGTTCCCATTTTCGATCAGCACCGTCTGAGACCAATCACGCAAAAGAGGCAACATCTAAAAAGAAACTTAACTACCACAAGCAATCACATAAAATTGGCTGCTGGCTGATTATTCCTCTTCAAGATTCTGACAATACCAAATAGCATCATTTTCCATCCACCCCTTTACACCCTCATCCAAAACTAACCGTTGCAAAAGAATGGAAGAACAGTTGATATCAGTAGGTACAATTTAACAATATTCGTTTTGCACAAGTACTCCTTGAAGAAGCTCCTCTCAATCCTTTTAGAAGAAAGAAAATATTCTTCCGGCGCAAATTCTCAAAGAAGAAAGGTAACAAATGTTTTATTTGTGGAAAGAAATGTCACTTTGCAAAAACCTGTCCTAACAAAAAGAAGAAGATTCTTCACCAAAGTTTTATGACCACAAAAATTGACTATGGTAATAATGATCTTGAATCTTTGTTTTTTGAAGAGGATGAACACACACAGGAAACTATCTTTGCTCTTGAATATTATTCCGGTGAAAGTCTTTCTAAAGAATCTGATGATGCTAGAGTAGAAATAGATCCTTTGTAATTAGAAGAATATAAAGGTCCTGATTGGGAAGATTGTATATTAGAGAAGGATGAAGAGTAATATGGTGTTGATGGTGGGATCATTGGATTTGACTCAAGAGAAGCAAGTTGAATTTTCAGGTTTTTGATTTCTCTTTCTTGAGCATCAAATGGTAGATGGTTTTGTAGACGATTCAATATATCATTGTGTAAAATTTCAATTCTTTGTCTACAGGCTTGAAGAGGGGTGAGGAGAGTCTGAGTCTGTTGTTGTAGAATCCTTTCAATTCTCTGCTGACTTTGATCAATCTTTTTTAACAAAGTATTTTGTTGTACTGCATTTTCTGAATGCCAATTTAAGGTTGTTTCTGCTGCTGAAAGAGGTTGCACTGATCCATCTGATCTCCTAGTGCTTGAATTCTTGATTTTCCAAGAATGAGTAAAATGATCATTTTCAAAAGTTTTTAAGGAAACTCTTCTTGGGTTAGAGGATGAAACATCGCCATAGGAAAAGGAGATGGAGGTGAATTATTATTCAAATCCCATTTCTTATGATATTTGTTACAATCATCATCATCGCCATCCCATCCAGTAGGAATTATGGGATAATCATTTCTGGGTGGTGTAGTATATTTGATATAGTAATCAAATTTGTCTGATGGCTACCAAGTAATCCAACTTCGGGATCATTATCATAGAAAGCTTTATGTAACTTTTTTCAACTGCTTCGTTTGGATTTCCTTCTTTGGCGAGGAGAATCATCATCAATATTTGCTACTAGGCAACTGGGCAAGAGCAAATATCCCAGAAAATATGTCCAATATCATTTGTTCTGCTTTATATTGATCTTCTATTTGCATCAAAAGCATAAATAGGAATTTTTTCTCGTGCATATGCAAATTGTGTGGGAAAACAGGAGGGTCTTTTTGAGACATCCCTTTCGAAGGCGATCTCAACATCTCCATTGGATATTTTCCTTAAAAAAGGCTTTGTGGATTGTATTGGAATAGAATTTTTATTTTCCTTATGAGCTTGTTCATAGCTTGTGATCCATGTTTCAGGTATTAAGTAATTTTGAGCGAGGAATTTGCCTGGGAAATTAAGTAGAACTGGGAACATGATGTGACTCTACATAAAGTAGAGCATCGTCTGTTCCTTGAGATTGTACAAAATCAAGGGAATGATTCTATATTCTGTACACCATCTGATAATGAAGAGTAGTTGCATATAAAACAAAAAATAGTACAGCTCCAACGATTTGAACTTGGACTTTTAAGGTAGTAACTGTGGATCAGATATGGGCATATTGAAGTTCGGAAACATTGTGACCAAAACATTTCCAGCGTTGAGAGTTGTTTCTACAGTTCCTATGCAAGCATGCTGATACTCAGAGAAACGAGTATCTAACAAAGCAATTCTTGAAACTGTAGGAAGACCTTTTCTTCCATGAAGAGTCAAAGCAAATCTAACAGCTCCAAAGTGAAGATAAGTATATCCTTCAGATAACCATACTCGTGAAAGATGAGAAGGTGATTCCAGTGTAACAAACTTTTCTTTTTCTGTAGCAAGCAGAAGATGTTGATCAAACTTTGAGGCTTGAACAAATTGTTTGGCTTGGGATTTTTTAGGAGAAATAAGGCTACGGACAGTTTTAGTAATAGACTGGCTAGGTTTTGTGTAAGGGAGGTACGGATTTACAAGAAGTAGGTATTTGAGTGAAACTTTATCAGATTCAGAAAGATAGGATATCTCATAGAGATATTCCATTTTAGAAGTATCAGATTTTCTAAGGGAAGTAGAAGAAGAAGATACAGAAGACGATTTAGGCAAAGAAAAAGGATAAGAGTTTTCTGGAGAAGACATAATTAAAAGATGTTCTTCCTTAATTTCTTCCAGCACATAGTAACAAAAATTATCATGATATGAGTAAGAAAACATGGGCTTTGATACCAAAATGAGCAGAGTGACAACAAATCACGGTATTCTATCCCGCACAACACCTCAACAAGTTCAACAAAGGGCCTGACTCTTGGATTTGCTGTGAATTACTGCAACCCCGGACGGATCATATAGTCAGTAGAGCACTTTCTGATGCAGAGGTTCACCATGAAGGTGCAACTGCAGAGCATACTTATATTTCTACTCATATCTTACTTAATATCACTCAAATCTATAATTACATTGTACATTCAGAAATTAAGTAGGAAAAGCACACGGATTATTATTTTTCTAAACTCTTGATAACTTCGAATATATTACAAAGAGGAAAAGCTCTCCTTATATAGAGGAGAAAAGTATCTAAAAGTACACACGAGACTCACGTGTTTTCCAACATAATGGACACGCGTCATTATTTTACAGATATATGACAAGCTTTTTAACTCACCTTATCATATAGTATAATAATATAACTAAAGTAACAAATTATTATACAAACGAACAAACAAATTTTGATAAAGCAGATTTTGCTTGAATAAAGTAGATATAGTGTTGTCTTTGTCTCATCATGATGTGTCGAGATTCATAGAGTCTTCTGGACGTGGGGGTAAACCATGTTGATTTAACCAGGGTATATTGATGTCTTGAGTTTCAATTGGCCATGGAAACTGTGATTTTTGGAAAATACTGTCATCATAATTAATCTGGGGAAATTGTTTATTTATTTGGCTTGATCCTGGGTTCTATGGTTTTTTCTTGCTTGATTCTACTTTATCTTTTCCTTTTTCCTTTTGTGTTGGATTCCATCAGGGCTCTGCATGTAGTTCATTTACAATTTTTCTATTTCTTTTTCAAGAAATGATTTTTCCTTTTTTACACTACAGTCCAAACTATCAACAAGTTTTTCTGAAATTTCCATTTGTTTTTTCCTTAGCTGGCGTCCTTAGAGTCTTTTCTAAAAATTATGATGTTTCATCGAGACAACTTTGTGTGGGCCTTCCCTGATACAGTTGTCCAAATTGATAATCAAATGCAGTCATTTTCTGGATCTCCCACGGTGCGAAATCTTTGAAGATGTGTTTCTTGATAGACTTGAATGTCATGTTGGATCTTTTGAGTGTATTCCACTGGTAAAGGTTCCCATGGTGCGTCATCTTCATAATTTGGCCAAATTTGTGGAGGAATTGTCCGATTAATTTCTGCTATACGCGTTTGGAATTTTCGAAATTCTTTTCGATAGTGCTCCCAATTTTGATGCATATTGAATGGTTGAACTGCATACTCCTTAACATGAGAAAAATGAGCATACGTTCCTGCTTCAGTGAAATAACCTTGTCTTTGAAAAATTAAAGTCACATAAACATTATTTTTAGAAGTTCTAAGATCTTTAAATTTTAAAGAAAATGCTTGAAACATTTTTATCCAGTGGGAAATTGGATAGAACCATTCAAAAAACTTTTTTGCAAAATGATCAACTTTTTTATGTAAAAAATCCAGATTCATTTGACAAAATGAATCAAGTGCTTCAGTGACATGAAAATAAAATTTTAATTTGCCAAATCTCTAAAAGGTATCAAAGAAAACAAAGAGTTTCTTTTAAAAATCTTAGTGTTATGTGCTTTGGATCAAAACGGAAAAGTGTGAAAAAAGGATAGTCTTGATGAAATCCAAGACCACCAAGTATGTCAATTCCAGTCTTTCTTATCACAATGGATTGATATTTGAGCATGAGATCTTTGGATTTGGATTTGAGAGTTTTGGTTTTTATAAGTTCATTGAGTTCAGGAGGGAAAGTTTCAATATAAGGGAAGGGATTTGAAGATTTTGAATCCATCATGTAAATGATTGGAATAGATGGAGGAAGAATGGGAGAAATGTTTGGTCTGGAGAAAAGATCTGGTAATAGGTTATGTTTTCCTTTGATATGTTTGACGTCAAAATCAAAGTTTGAGAACCATTCTGCCCACCTAAGAAGTTGAGAATTTGGAATCTATTTTCTCTTGAAAGAAAACATTTTTGGAAAAGCTAACATGTCCATTTCTACCAAGAATTTATGTCCAATCAAATGGAATTGGAATTTTTCAATTCTTTTTACTGCAAGAATTTCTTTGAAGTTAGAATGATAATGCTTCTCTGATTCTGCGAATGAACCACTTTTATATCCACAAATTCTTCTCTTTCCATCTTTTTCTTCAAGTAAAACTGATGCCCAAAAACAATCACTTGCATCCGTTTGAAGGACACGTTTTCCATCTATAGGGATCTACAAAGTTGGAAGATCATTGACTTTTTGCTTAATGATTTTGATTGCATGTGAATGTGCATATCATATTTCTATATGCACCTACCTGCATATCTTACATATTTTTAATTTGACCAAGTGGGGGTGGGGGTTGGTATTAATCTTGTTCTAAGCCTATTAGACGATGGTACAAGGGCATTTTGCCTAACCCATTCAATAATGATTTCATGTTGCTAGTCCAAGTGTCACGAAGTGAGAATGCTTATCTCCCCATTC
>CAIGRN010089034.1:0-15554 GCA_903798345.1 Fraxinus anomala | reverse complement strand
GTTTATAAATAATTCAAAAATGATTGCACCCAAATTCGCCTATGAAAATGATTCGATCTTGGCATGCCAATATGGAATCTTTTTCAATTCTTTTAACTCCCATCATAGTTCCAAAAAGGTTCCTCTGAAGGTAAGATCCGTATTTTTTGATATTATCCTAATTTTTGATATTATTAACAAAATCCGTATTTACCTTGAAATTCTTTGAAGATTTCTATATGGAGCTCGGAAAAAATCGAGTCATCGTCATCGTCCAAAATCGAAAACTCAACAACTTCAGGATCTTCATTTAGAATTGGGACACTCTTTAAGAATTTAAATTAAATAGTTTATCCTCTTTCTTTGTGGGCGGTGATGTGGTGTGAAAGATAAGGATGCAAGAGTTGATCCCTTGTTTAGTATTTTTATTTATTTAATTATGATAATTTGTTAGTAGGGTTTTAAAATTAATTTGTTCTTAAAGTAGGGACTTAGCATGGAATTTTCAATATGTTTAGTATCGGGTTAAATTCACCAATGGTAACTCATATATTTAGTATCATCATAGCCATCCAATTTGATTTTATTTCACCATGATCACTCAATTTCATATAAAGTTTTACCTTAACAACTTCATTTCATATAACATTTCACCATGGTCATTCAATTTCTTTTCACTATTTTCACTAATTTTAAAAGAAGTAAAACGGTAACTTTATATTATATATATAATAAATTAAAAATAAAAATAAAAGCCTTTTTTTTAAATTTTTAAAAAAGTTTATTTTAAAATAAGTTTTATTTTATTTAATTTTTTTAAATAAGTTTTTTTAAGGAATGTCTTTTTAAAATAACTTTTTATTTTATTTTATTTTTCTAAGCAACTTTTTTTTAAAATAAATTTTTATTTTATTTTATATTTAAGTAACTTTTTTTAATAAGTTGTTTTTAATTTTATTTTTGAAGTAACATTTTTTTTAAAAAAAGAAGTTTTTATTTTATTTTATTTTTTAAGTAACTTTTTTTAAATAAGTTTTTATTTTATTTTTTTAAAATTTATTTAATATATATAATGCAAAGTTACCATTTTACCCCTTTTAAAATTAATGAAAATGGTGAAATGAAGTTGAATGGCCAATGTAAAATTTACTTGTCGCTAGCAGTAGTTTTACAATTATCTTTAACATTTCCTCACAAATAGATTATGAACTCCCCGGCAATATAAATCTAATGACGTAAATAAATCTTGTGAGATTGTGTTCTGAATAATTTAGAAGTTTGCTGATTGCACTCTATGTTGAATATCAATTATTCTTTAAAAATTGTTTCTAAAGGCTTTTATTAATTGTTGATAAAGTATTAGGAAACCATATTTTTATGAAGACAAGCAATATTATACAAGTTCACGAATCAAATAGTTAAGGGCCCATTCTCTTTACCATTTTCAAACTATTTGCCGTTTTCTATTTTCCAAAACAGTGAAAACGCGTCATCTTTCTTATTTTCGAAAACGCATTTTTGAAAAACAAGTTAAAAATTTACAAAAAAAACCCAAAATCACAAATTTTCAGTTATAATCAAGCCAAAATTTTCAAAACGCGTTTTGGTTGTTTTTAAAATGCCAAAAAGAATACATTTTCAACAATCTCAAAATGGACACTCAAAACACAAAACTCAAAATAAATTTAAAACTCAAAACACAAAATTAAAACACAAAGAGAACATTCCCTAAGCATATCTTTTGTCAAATTTTCCATTTCACATTGACACCAAAAAGTGTCATTATACTAAACAGCATGATGTACATATTTAAATTGTTAAAGAGATGTACATGAATTTTAATTTTCAACATGCTCTTTAGTACTTGCAATTTTTTTTATCGAACATCTCACATGATATGGACAATTTTTAAAATTAGGTTGTGGAAACAGACTCGAGTCTATAAACTTTGGCTGCATATATATATACACATACACACACAATAGATTAATAAATATTAAATGTAGTTTTCAAAAATGATTTAAACAGTGATTATTATAATAACAATAACTACTTTAGCATAAAGTAAACCCTAATTGGATTGATAGATAATTATATAAATTGATGACATGATGGATTTATTAAGAATAATGCCCACAGGGCAATTTTTCACAGGTGTCTTACACCTCACAAAGGGGCGGGGTCCCATATGTATAAAAAAAAAATTGGCGCGGGCCCCACCTGTGTATCTTGTCTGGCAGGGACCGGTGAACCAGGTCCCTATACTTCAAGCATTATTCATATATTAAATATCGGTTCTAAGTTAGATCATCCAGACAAAGCAACTCACGCGGAATTCGCCAATGGAAGAAGACAAAAGATGGAGTCAAGCCCAAATCATAAACCCTTTTGTGCAAAAAAGAAAAGAATAAAGAAAAGATTTCTTATGTTTCCTCAGCATGAGTTGACAAAAGGAAACAAAAGATGAGATGAATATAATGTGAATAGTGTTTGTTTGGTTTCCAATTCTACCGCAACTCACCTCTTTTACCTTGTAACAAATAACTAAAGATTCATTTAATATGATTTTTACTTCTTGTATAAAAACTTTTGGGGGAAGCTATTTTTATTTGTAGAGTAATGATATTTAGCTCCATTGGAGATTATAACCCAAGTGATAGCTAAATATCATTATTCCACTTTGATTTCTTATTTAAAAATAAAAATAAAAATGAGTTATTTAATTCTACATTTCATTTAGCTTATTACCTAAGAATAGATAGATTGTGGTTATAATTCAAGTGTGGCTAAATAGCATTAATCTTATTTTTATTTGAAAATTAATTTTTCAAATAGCTTTTTATTTTGGAAGTGGTTTCAAAAGAAGTTATGATTGGAGTAACTTTATCTAAAAATTCTTCTAAATAGAAGAAGCACTTTCATATAATTAACAAAATTGATACAAAAGCATATTTTCAATCTTAAAAACTCATTTTGACTTTTCAAAAGTCATGACAAACAGCTCTAAGAAAAATCCATATGCTCACGGCTGAGTGGCTGGAAACCACATAAATCTCACCCGCTTCTGCCTTCATTATGTTTGAATGATTAACTTCACTGTCCAATCGTTATGGCTTTATCTTTGAACTTTCAATCCCATTTTATATTGGAAAAATGAAAGAGAAAAATATCTTTTTAACATGAAAATAAACTATGGTATACAGTATGAATGTGATATTCTAGTCCAAAATAAACTATGGTTGTACAAGAATCTTTGCTTTCAAAATTTGACCTTATTATTCTCCTCCCCACCTTTTAACTTGTGCTGCACAAGGGTGGCAGCGATTCAAGATTTCGAACAACAAAAACGAAAGAAACAATCATTTTAAAGTATGGATTCTTCTTGTGGCAAAGACGCGTTAAAAGTAGAAGAGGAGAGTCCATCTTTCAATATTGATGCAAAGGAAGAAGCTAAATCCTCCAAGGACTTGAACAGTATTGAAGAAGGAATACAAGAATTTCTTTGGAATCTTGTTGAGGCTAATAAAGAAAAGCGCTATATTGGTGTCAGAAAACGGCCATGGGGTAAGTATGCTGCAGAGATAAGGGATTCGACCAGGAACGGAATAAGGGTTTGGCTTGGGACTTTTAACAGTGCAGAAGAAGCTGGTATGGTTTATGATCAAGCTGCGTTTGCAATGCGCGGGGCTTCAGCTGCCCTTAATTTTCCTTTAGAGAAAGTAAAGGAATCCCTTAAAAACATGAATTACAAGTGGAAAGATGGTTCATCACCAGCTGAAGCCATAAAAGAGACTCACAGGGCTCAAAGTTCTTCGAATGGCAAAGGAAAAAAGAAACAAATTAGTAAAGATGTTTTGGTGCTTGAGGACTTGGGATCTGATCTATTAGATGAACTATTATCTCAGAGTTGATTTTTAGGTAAACACAAACATCATCTTCTGCATCCGTGAATCAATTTCTCATGATCTCCTTTCTGGTTTCTTACTGAACCCTAGATCTCAACCTCTTTCCCCTTTCCCCTTTTCTCTTCTCTTTTGCTTAAATCGTTCATCGATTTTAAATCCATTCCGATTAGAGCTTACTGTCTCTTAATGACTTGACACAGCAAGTTAATTACTGCTTTGAATTTGAAATATGAAGACACATGTGTCAATTTTCAATTTCAATTTCAATTGATTTCTGTTTCTAGCTTTTTAATTTTGATAAGTTCCATGTTCCTGAGAAGACCAGATAAACTTCAGTTTATTCAAATTGAATAAAAAAAATTTTGTCATACTTTTTATTTGTTGCTGTAGAATTACACTTTTCCGTGGATGTATTTATCACCATTCCATGCTTAAACACACAAAAATGTATTTTCATTCATTCTTTACAAGAGGGATTGAAGATTATTATGATCTTGAATATGATTATTCTTGAAATTTTGTACCTTATAGAATTCTTTATTTAGTGCCCATAAAGAACTAGGTTATTAATTGGATTTTTCCTATGATTCCCAGCTTGTTTATCATAAAGAAATGTGCATATACTTCTCTTTTGATTGGTAAAATAATATTCTTTTGTTGCTATATTATTATGATTAGTCTTCAGCCTTGTTGTTTTGATCTTGAAGATATGTTTTTGATTTGAATGCAGAAGGTGTTTCTGATGTTTGCATGATTTGTGATTATTGTGATAAATGATTGGAATAAACTTTGTATATGTACACTAGGAACCTAATTCAAAGATGGCTGAAGTGAGTTGTATTGTACTGCAAATATATAACATCATCACATTCATCATGCTAAGTGTTTCTAGCTCAGACAACAAGTTAGTAACTTTTTCCGCATTGAAAATCGTTACTTCCACATGTTTGAGGCGAAAACTAGCGCGCACAACAAGTAAATAATTTTTCCACATGTTTGTGGTGAAAACTCATAAATTGTTTAATTTCGAACTTCAATAAATTATACTTATGCCATGAAATTTAATCAATATATATATCATTACCTATAGTTATTATATTAATCGTTTGCTCATACAATAGCAGCTGGTAAGCTAATTTCAGGACATCTTCAGTATTGATAAACATCAATTCAACAATGCATTTATGTACTTAATAATTTTCAACTTTCATGCTTGCAATCTAGGCTAGCAATCTTATATTTCCATTAACTATTTTCATTCACAACTATGCTGTTCTTCGTCTTGATCATAAACTTGGTGAATTGACTCCTCAATCTGGTTAATGAGGAATGATGCAAGTAATGCCAATAATTTATGTTTCTTGGAATTTAGTTTCTCCGACAATGTAGATTAACACGTTTTTAGTACAAATCTTCAAAAGTACACCATAGAATTAGACTCCATTTGGCACGCTACAAATCCCACCATCAATTTACTTACTTATTATCTATGATGGCTGTAGAGGCACCAAATACTTACTTATTATCCCATCTTGCTATTTCTTTCATTTCATTATTATGTAATTATGTTTATTTTGGTGTGCCATCTCCACCGCAGGTCTCCTAACTTCGGCGCTTCCTTATATGAGGTCGATTTGTTGGTCCACAGAAAAGCTTCCTGTTGTTTTTCAATATTACATATTAGGGTTACTCCTTTGTTGGTGTTGTGGTTATCCTAAGGACTCTTCCACTCCTCATTAAGAAAAAGAGGGAAAGAGAAAAAGGAAGATGAAGATGAAGAAGTTCTGATATATGTACAAAAATAAGTTTCATGCTCAAGCTCCCTACTTCGAAGGTTATTTCGTTCTTATTTGTTAATTATTTATTACACCATAACTAGTATATGTGTATATATTGTGTTCTGAAGTGCATATTTTTAGTATTTCTGATTGTGAAATTACATCTAGCTTAACCTGATTTTCATTGCGAAACAGTCAGGGTCATATATCATATACTTCACCAAGTACAATTAGAATTATAGTCTAAATTTGAGTATGTTAAATATTTAGAGTTTGTTTGAGTCTCATTTTTTGTTAAAAAATATATATTTTTGAATAGTGATTCGATAGAGAATATGTGTTTAAAAAAATAAGAAAAAATTTTGTGTTTGCGTATAATATTATTTTATTGAAAAATGTATTTTGAAAATAATGTGAATCAAACAAAGGTTTAACTGAAATATCTCTAATCTCATTATTCTAGTAGTGATTAAATACGTGCTAAATAAAAATGTATCTGTGTTTAGTATTCAAAGTGAAGCCAATTATTATTTTCACATGAAAAACATGATAACACTGAAATAATGACTTTTTATAGATTGAGAAGTGGGAATTCGTTAAAATTCATCCAAATTAACGTAGTCTCGTCCAATTTCTACGTATTACCTAGCAAAACCATGACCTATTGCAAAAATTAAACCTATATAACGTCGGATAATTTTGTTGACATTCGTATTAATTACTGGAAGGAAGACAATTATATTCTTGAATTTTATATTAAATGTATAACATTTAAGATAACTCAAATATTTATAAATTAGTTATTGTTTTCGTATTTTCACTATTTGAATGTTAACATTAACAAGCACATGAAAAATGGTGGCTCATTCGGAATATTAATTTTGGAAATCGGCTACTCTTTTAACTTTAGATGGATTGAATGCCTTATATGAACTTTTTTTATTAACTCTAATACTGTTAAATTTCGAGGTTCCGTCTTTTAAAAGGAACACTCTGCAAAAGAACATAACTAAACATTTATATGTTGATTATTGCTTTCACATTTAAGATGGAACCTTGATAGGAATATATTGTTTTCTCCATTGAGTTTGTAAATGATTACACAACAACACCGGTGTTTGAAGAAATTAATGAATGAATTAAGAATTCAAGTGACATTTTATAGATTTTGAGGTGTTTGTTGGAGAGAGAGAGAGAGAGAGAGAGAGAGAGAGAGAGAGAGAGAGAGAGAGAGAATTGTCGAATGTGACCGTTTGAGGATTATGGATTCCAACGGTTGATTATTTGGGTGTCAATAGTCAAAAGAGAAATAATGTCGTGCCAAACTTAACGGGAAAAGAAAACTAAATTCCGTTTCTTTATGAAAGAAAAAAAACGAAAAAAGTTGTTATTACTTTTTAATTATGAAGTCAAGTTTTAAGAAACTTCCTTATATCCATCCTATTTTACTCTTGTGGAAAAAGGGAGATCTTTGAAGAATTATCTGTCAACATTTTTGAAAACTCGTTCTCCTTATGAAGATGTTGAATTTTCTTGATTATGAGGTTGCGATCTAGGAATTTACTTTCCTTAGGCCTTACGTGCCTACTGATTTTCAATGGTAAACACGTGTCTTACTTTACGAAGGTTTTAATTTATGATATTATTGTCAAAACTGAATTTATAGTTTAAGCGGATCAAATATTTTTTTTATCCATACATTTTTATTTTAATTTATACATTCCACCGAATCTACTATTTATATATTCGTAAAAATCTTACCAAACAAGCCCCTTAATATAATAAATCGAGTAGAGTACTCTTCTACAAAAACATGCAGATTTTCGGATTTCTTTGCTGTCGTATATTGAAATAGTCATTATTGAGGATATTTATGTGACGATCTTATTTTAACTTTTAAGAAATATATTTTATTATTATTTTTTATATTTTTAAATTACAGGATTTTATTTTATTGTTTTTGTTGAATAGTCAAAGGTAGCAAATTTTGTTAATTTTTTGCTATTTATAGCACTAGTTCATAGTTGATCAGTGTGGAAGTAATTATTATGTTCAATATATCTTTATTTAGCCCATGTTTCGTGAGCCATTTTGGCCAAATTTTAATACAAAATATGATAGTTTGTATTTCTTAGTGAGATCCACCCGTGCAGTAAGTATTGTCTGCAGTGAAACCAATTTATCGGATTGCCATTATTTACATAAGAATGAATTTTATGTATAGAGGCAAATTGAGAATTTTACATCATTTAGTAAAAAAGTTCCACCCCTCCGTGATACTAACACCGTGTAACATCTATAATTTGACTAAATACAAAACGGGCATCAAACAAGTGCTTAATTCCAATGAAATGATTGAACTCAAGAAAGGAAGAAATTATTTTGTCTATCAAACTTTTGGATGTTTGGATTCCTTGAAACTTCAATTTGGATGTCAAAGTTTTCTCGAATAAATTTATTATAATGGTTTTTCCATTACTTTGATACGCATTTGTATAAGTTCATGGAATCAATTAATATTGAAATTTCATTACTTTGACGTGAGTTTGTGTAAAGTTCAACGATTGAAAAAACTCTACAACTGCAAAATATCACTTCACATCCAAAAAGTCCTAGCTGCACTACCGAAAGCCCATATTAACTTTAAGCCAACCTTGTGGAGGGAGAAACCAAATGACCTTGAAAAGATAGGGAGTCTTAGAAGGACGATCAGAAATCTTAAGCCTCTAAAGATTCATATAAACTCATTCATCGAATTTTCCATCGTGTATGGCTCGATCTATAATACACGGTTACTGAGCTTTAGACAGCATATCCAAACGAATTCCTTCAATAACATGCTAAGAATACGAAGATCCTCTACAGACAAGCTTTGTCGACATAAAGACGCCTGCAAAGAAGAATGGGTAGTCCTAATTTATTCTTGTTCGTGATCAAAGAAATCCAAGTGTAATCTTAGAGTGGTGCGAAGAACAAGACCGGATCATTGCTAAATTGTTTTTAGAGCATGCTTGAGGCGAGTTATGCTAAAAATAAGCTCCACATGTAGAATTTGGAAAAATACAGTACAACAAAACATAAATTTAACTCACAGCGAAGTAATAGATTCAATTAGTCTATGTGCATGAATGTTCGTCTTTTGGTGTAATATTCACAACAATGTTAATTCTGACTATATTAACATTTGTAGACAATTTAATTAGTTTTAAACTTGATAAACATGTATCTCAATATTACATTTGTTGGTATTATATGTCAAACTTAGTGAGTGTTTGATGTGGATTAAAATTAGATTTTTAGTGGACATATTTTTTTAAAATTGTGATAGAAGTTTTTGAAATGTGTGGTTAAAAAACTATGGGACCCATGAAAGATGTGATTAATATTGATTGTTTAACTTTGAATTAAATTAGAATCCGAAACAAACAGGATCTTAAACTATAATCATAATTGGTAAAATGCTACTGAACAACACTTAAAAAGAAACACTATGGAGGTGTTTAATGCATATTATTAAAAAAAAAAAAAGAATGCATTTTATGATATGATATTATGGAAAATATGTGGTTAAAAAATAAGGAAAAATTTTGAATTTACGTGTAATATTATTTAATTGAAAAATGTGTGATAATTTTGAAAGAATGAATTTCTTTAAGAATATGGATCAAATAGGGGCTATAAATTGTTGTGGCTATATTCTTTCATTATGATTCAAAAATTTAGACTGAACATGACTTTTATGTCCCAATTTGCTGCACACCAAACTTCAAGTAGATATTTGTATTTTTTTTATTTTTGAGAGAGAGAGAGAGCACGCGCCCTATATGTAAAAAGTAAAATATCATAGGTTAGGTGAGCCATGTCCCTGTTGTTCATCTGCCATTCCAATGGGGCATCCGCCGACGGAAGAAGACAAATTAAGGGCATATCACCAACCCCGAAATTGGTAGAAAATTTAAAATTCTAAGTTCTTTACATGAATCGACACAAATGCCAAGAATAACCAAAGCTGCAGTTGCCGAAGATGAAATTTAAGTTCTAATTTCACTTTTGCATATAATCTTCTTTTAATGAGCCAAAGCAACATAATCTTCTAACATTCGTGCATTTATTTGCTTCTGCAAACTGTTGGATGGAGAAGTATCAGAAAGGACATTTTATGGAGGTACGTATGCTAGGAATTTCAACTAATTTCTTTCATCATGTTCATTTGATATTTGAATTTCCCTTAAAGAAAAAAAAATATATATGGCACAAAGAATTTAATATTGCAGCCAAATTCGTTAGTGAAATAAATCGAGTTTGGCATGCAAATATCGAACGCTTTCTCCAACACTTTACACTTCCAAAACAGTTCCTAGTTGTCCAAGAATACTTGTTGCTTTCATTATTTGCCTACTACGGCCATATAAATATGGTCCCTGTCCCTCCATATACCTTTCTCATTTACTTGTCTATGCGTTGTTCAAGACAAACTATAAATAATTATTTTTCCGTCTTTCAAACAGTTTAAACTTATGGTATAAATTAAATATTGTATAAAACGACACAAAGTTTGGGTTGAAATCTCGCTGACAATCACCTTTAAAATTTTGCATGCCTTTGATTAAATAATAAATATAGCATGTAAGTAATAGCGTGTTGTAGATAAAAACAAAGAACATGTTCAAGTGGTAAGCTACTATCGTAACTTTACAACAACATTGTTCGAATGATCGAATCTGAGGACAAATTTGGCGTTCTTCTTTTGTTCTCCCCTTCCCCTTTGAACTTATTGTTTCTAGTGTTTTCCTTTCACTTTCTACCGTTTTAGGAACACAAAATTGATTAATTTCAGCCTCATTCATAGTAAAACTTTATACAGTGTTGAAATTGGCTCAAATAAAATATTGATACAAAGTTTAGGGGACCAATGATTTAAATAGTCAAGGCATAATTATGTTGTAAAGGAGACTAGTGGAATATATATGACGAATTAAATTGAAGTCTTGCGGTAGCTGGAAGTCGAAAGGAAAAAAAAAAAAAAAAATGGATTTTTAGGGCAATTAAGGAAGTTGACTCCTTGTACAATTTGGAAGTGTACTTCCATCGCAATCGATGACTTTTATATGAAATCCCTCCATGTATCAATATTTTGAAAATCGACTCGAAAAATGAAACGATTCAAGGGTCAAAAAGTTCAACTGAGTTCGAACTATATGCAATCAATAAATAAATACACACACACACACACACAAATAATCAAATATTATAACAACAATAGTATTTTTATTTTCATACGACTAACTAAAAATAAATACAAATCCATTTCTATTAATTGGATTCATTATTCTACAATTAATTTTGAGTCTTTTGACACTTCAAGAACTAACAATCAATATATTAAAATTATTTACTTTTCTAAATTTAAAATCTCTTGAGTTCATAGAAAATGATCTCTAACATTATTATTCTATTAATGAAGTGTGATTTAATGCAATTTAGAAATTGAATAAATAAAAAGATTGAGCTGAACATTAAAAATATTTACTTTGCTGATCCCAAAATCAAATTAAAATCGAAAGTCAATGAGGCAAAAATTTGGAAAATGGTTTTTGCTGGGAAATTGAACATTTTTTTTTGTATCCCACGTCCGAAGTTATTACTGCCATTTGAAGGGGTTGAATCTATAAATGGAGCATGCCATCCAAGATTCATTTATTTCCATTCACGAGTCCAATAATAAAGTTAAAAAAGTTTTAAATTAGCACTTGAAAAAATGGGAGAATCGTCACCAGTTCACAGATGTCAAGATTCATTTGAATAAGTTTAAGAAGTATGTGATAGAGTAGTTAAATATTGACGTTAAGATTGACTATGAAGGTAAGGTGATTATCTTGATGTCTTTCATGCCTAAATCATATGAGACATTGACTGTGACAATATTGACTTCTCTTTCAGAGACGGGCAACATAAGAATGCAAGAGGTAATGTGAACGGCGGTCAAGTTTTCTAGGCGAAATCTGAAACCAGGCATAATAGAGGTGAAATGTGAGGAAGGAATTTTGGTAAAATGGATGAGCATTCTCAATCTCAATCCAGGTGAGATGTGGAGTGTTACCAGTGTCATAAGAAGTGGCATATTTGGAGAAATGGTCATGAGTTGATGAAGTATCTTAAAGCATAGAGGAATCAATAGTCTGAGGAGGCTTCAGATTCGAGTGATTTTTGATGACTAATATCGTGAAGGTCATGTTATCTTTAAGCTGATTATGGAATGTGTTTGTACTAGATGATCTCGTACAAGGACGTCTAGAGATTATAAGCCATGTGATGCCTATAATATTATGATGGCTGATGATGAAAAACTTGAGGTTAAAGGAACGGGATATGTGAAGGTGAAGATGTTTGATGGAGTGGTAAGAAAATTGACAAGATCAAGCACGTTGCAAGATTGAGGCGAATTTTGATATCATCGAGGGTGCTTGACGTATTGGGTTATGAATATTCAGCACCAACCAGCATGATGAATGTGAATAAAACTTCTACTACGATAATCAAAGGGGAAAATGTTGGCATTTTTACGTGCTAATAGGAAGACAGTTTTAGGTGGAGCTATTATGCTGGAGTTGCACCGAGAAAAATCTTCTATTATTTCCAAAGGTTTCTAAGTGGCAAGATGGATTATGTGGTTAAATGAGTTTCAAAGATCTTAAATCGCATAGTCAAGTTTAATGAGCTTTTGAATTCGATTCATGTCAACTATAATAATTATTTAAAAGGTTCATCTCATATAGAAATTAATGAGTCTTTAAATTCGGTACATCCCCGTGGTAAGGTAATTTTGAAAAATTCATTAAAATGGTTTATCTAAAGAAATTAATGAGAATATTTATTTATTAAACTTACTGTTCAACACGAACCCATTCTTATATCAAGTTGACACGTGTATAATTATTGTAAATTAGAGGCGAAAAAACTTGAATCTAGATCTTTTGCTTGCTTTAATATTTTAAAAGTTTCAAAAGCTTCATAGAGAAATGAGTTTCAAACATTCATTTAAATTTAGAGCATGTTTCACTAAGTAAAAAAATAAAAATTAAAGTTACCGTTATGTAAATATTTCTCCAAACATATTTGATAATATCTTTTTCTTAGTTTTATGCAAACAAAATAACAACTTATGAAAATAACCTTTTACTTTACTTTCAAAATAGTAATTTACTTATTTTCAATTAACTTTCATCGATGAAATAACAATTAATTTTAAAACTCACTATAAGTTAACTTTTACTTGTAGCAAAACTTTTGAATTTTTTTCTCACTTCAATGATGCTTCCATTACATATTTTTTATTCGAGGATGAATTTTAAGTTTCAAATTTAATTAAGGTAAAACTTGACGTGGTAAGACGACTGTGCGTATTATGAGAAGAAATATATGACCATAATTGTATCCTTAACAAATTAACACGTTGACTAGTTCATAGGTTGAATTTCAAAAGTTTTCATTTAAACCCGATAAATCTATTACTTTAATAAGAAGTTATCTTGATGTATTTCATCGAAAACTTTGAGTTTTCGAATGATTAAATAAAATACATTTATTTATTTAAATTTAACATGTCCAGAATTCATTTTTCTATCTACCTGCACAGCTATAGTAAATTAGGAATTTGCAATAGATGACCTTTGTTTCTTACTATATCAAGTTGAACCGGTTCACTTCAAAATTTAATATCTTCATATAGGAACGTAGTTCTTTTTACAAACTTATACTCTTCAACAAGTATGAGAACCATGGTTATTAATTTATATTATAATTGAACAAAAACAAATTAAATTATATTAACAATAGCAACCTCAGCATAAAGGAAGCCCCAATTGTTGGCTTATACAATAAAGAATCGTCCTAATTAGATCTCATCCTAAGAAAGCAACTAAGGGGACATCCGCCGGTGGAAGAGGACAAAAGTACGAGGTATAGCCTAAACTTGCCCTTTCATACACGGACAAAAAACAGAAAAAGAAAAGGAAAAGGAAAAGGATTTGTATAGATTAACAATACATCAAACTCACTGTTCTGCTGAATAGATATGGAGTTAGCTGTGTGGCATTCGTTATTTTATATATTTTTTGTTGAAATATCTTAAGTATAGGTATGGATAGCTTGTGTTGGTATTGTTAACAGTTCTGATACAATTACGAATATCATATGTAGGAATTCACAGCATTCATAATCATATATTACGGGTCCAGAATCTTTACTTGAAAGAATAAATTCCAAGATTTTTGTGTCGTTGAATTACTTTGCTTTTTAAGCATCAAATCGTGCATTTTCTAGCACTTCAATGGTCCAATCCCGTTCACAATAGAAAGGGATTATAATCTACAACCTAAGTGTCTAATTTTGTGAGTTACTATGGTTTTAGGGCATTTCCAATTTATTTGTGATTTTCCATACAAATTTCACACTTTTCTTTCCATCATTCTCTCAAATGCTAGACAAATAGTAGGAGGTTAAAATGGGAGTTACGAGGAGGTGTAGGTTTGAATTCTAATTTCAAATCACTATCTCCAATCCTTTTGGTATCTTATGCGTCAGAGTTACCCATATGGAGGACCCATGACACATTTTCCAACACCATCATTATAGATGATGGAATTTATTTTCCTATGGTGCTTTTACACTGTAAAATAGGTATCGATAACTCATAGATATTAGTACCTGTAAAATTGGTAACAACATGCTGACTGAAGTTAATCAAGTCCTAAGCTGCCTAACTCAAACTAAATCAACGTACTTTAAAACACATGGATTATGTGTTTATGGATAGGAACTGGCAAAGGATTTCTTGGAGGAAGAAACAGTTACTTCTGTTCCAAGGAGTGCTTCAACTTCAAAAAGGGGCTTATTTTATCGCGCATCACCACCTGCCACTGAAGCTGTGGAAGGGGGCAACTGGATTAGCTTTTCAACTGCTCGAATGTAGTTTCTTCATATTCAACCTATCAAGGTGACGAAATTTCTATGTTCTTTAAGGAAATGAATCAAAGTTGTAAAGGTTTTTCCAATTAGGTTTTACTGCTCTGATTGACAGGCAAACAGGATTGTAAGTGCATCAAGCTAATCTTGAGAATTGCATGAAGAATTTAGATGATGCTTCAGTTCAGGAGGAGAAGGACAAAGATGGATCATTGTCCCCTCCTGCTGTTGCTCAGTTGCCTTGGACTTTCACTGTATCCCTGATTTTATTTTATAAATTTTCTTGATGGCAATGTAATTGAATTCTTAAGCTTGGTTCCCCTTTTCTGATAACTATATACCATTTTAATTTTATTCTGGTTGTGGCGCCTGAGTACAAGCCCAAGATTTTGGGGATTGTTCTATCCCTCATTTTTCTTTCCTCATTTCTATTTCTGATATCAAGTTTGAGCTAATATGCTACTTTTATTGCTATAGCCCTTAACTTCATTATGTTCTTATTTTGATTTAGTTAGATCAGTATCTTGTGCATTATAGAGTATTTTTAAAGGAAAAAATCAGGTTTTTAGTCCATTAATCAGACCAACAACTGTTTTACTGCTACAATTTAAATACATTAAGACAAGTTACATGCAAAAGATGCTACTTAGTAACTATGCCTCTTCACAAGTGGTTCAAATTTCATTGCACTCCATTTACATAAAATGTTACCCTCCTAATATCTACCTACTGCCTGAAAGTACTATTGAAATCGCAATTATGCTACTTGTACATTATTTCCCTACTCCTTGGATGATGTTTGCTAAAATTATATACCGTAAGTGTACGGATATTGTTCAAATAATAAAGTGGACTTTTTGAGTCCGGGTTGTCGATCCCTCGAGAAATGTTTACTTTCAATTTCACCAACTTTAATCAATTTAATTTT
>CAIGRN010089026.1:0-20874 GCA_903798345.1 Fraxinus anomala | reverse complement strand
TTAATATTTGGTTTTGACAGAAAGTCATAGTTAAAAATTACTTATGTAAATCATTTAATTTCATAATCAAATAGTTAAAGTTTATGTCCCATCCTTCAATTTTTTGTCTAAATATTTTGATATTTTAAATTTTTGTAGGCGTTTCAAAAGTTTTTTTGTCAATTATAACGATAGAAAATTAGTCATATTATCATACTAAAAAGTGTAGGTTTTAAATTTTAATATCGCCATATTAAAATAGTGTTATATGATATACTAAAAATTGGAAGTATCATTGATACTTATTAAATTTATATTATATATAAATATTAATATTAATTTTAACATTATTAAAAGTAAAAGATCTTAAATTGGACATAACAACTTCGTTTAAATTATAATTATTTTGTCATTTCATACTATATGCAAAGCATGTTTAGACTTTAGAAAACTAGCTTTTGGTTTTAAATTCTTACCAATTATTTTCATAATTTTTTATCATCATCTCTTTTTGGCTTTCGCCGGATTATTCAAAAAGTTTAAAATGTATTTGAAGTTGTCATTCACAATAAAGCAAAAATGATAAAAATTCAATTTTATGAATTAAAGTATGCCAATTGTTTGTAGAGGTGGTAGCATTTAGCAATTGTTTGACACGCTTGCTTATTGCCAATTCAATTCAATATTTGATAAATGATACTTTTAGTTCTTTATCCTCAATGTATGTTCTTTTTATAATTTCATTTCATATTTGATTCTCCCTTTTTATATTTTGTGTGGAATTTAAATTCAAATCAATTTTACCAAGAAAAGTTTTTAAATACATTGTCGCCATAAGTTAATTATGTTGAAAAGAAATTGTCGAGTGATACTCTTAAGAAATCTGGATCCATCCAACAATCGTTACAACGGAACAAGAATGATTTATCGTGATTTCAAGAAATATATTATCTATCAAAAATAGCCATTGAACAACACACTAAAAAATAAGTTTTTCTTCTACGCATCACATTAACTCCGGTGAATGATGAATGATATCCATTTAAATTCAAGATAAAACAATTTTTAATACATCTATGCTCGCAATTACCATCAACAAGGCTCAAGGACAAACGGTGTCTATTATTGGAATATATCTTCCTGAACATGTAATATCTCAAGGGTATATTTCACACTTTTATTGCAAAATTCCAATGCAAACAACAAAAGTCTTGGTAAAAGGCTAAATTCAGAAAATCAAAAGAAGAAAAGTTGTAGGACATTGACAAAAAATATTGGGTATAAAGAAAAGTTATCTTAATTAAAACATTACATTTTAATTTATTCAACCTTTCACATTATATATATAATTTTATAAAAAATGTTATTCACATATATTCTTTTTAACAATTTTAATTTTTTCATTTAACAATATCAATTACATCAACTACTTTCAAAAATTGTATTGATACTTCAAAAATATTACGCATATCATTCATTCGATACATAAGATATGCAACACACATGCTTACTACTGGTTTTTACAAAAGAAAAAATAATTTAATGTGGTAAATTCTAAATAATAAACGTGTGTATAGTATTTTTTTTAGTCTGAAACTTTTCGTGTAAGCATTTATTACGAGTTAATATTAATTTGTATAAATTCGAATAATTTTAGGATAACAAACAAAATCAATGTAAATTTATGAGAATAAACAAAATTATTTGAAATATTACTAAAACTTTCAACAAAAAAAAATTTATTAAAAAAAGTAACCAAAAATAATAAAAATGTGAAATTAAGAAAATAGCAAAAAATAAAAATAAATAAATAAATAAAGTTGAATAAATTAACATACTTTTTTTTTCATGTAATCGTTATGGATAATAAAAGCGTATTGGAGCCTTTTTATTATTGAAGTTTAAAGCACTTACACATTTGATAATTTTGTTACCAATGTCAAGGTAGAAGACCGACGTCACAATGTTACATTCCATTTTGATAAGCACAACACTAATGAGATTGCCACCTACGTGAAATTGTCTATCAAACACAAATTTCCAAATCCTAAATAAAAATTTCTTCTTTCATTTAAGCTTCAAACTTCAACTTCCAAATTAAATCTAACAGCATGTGGGAAGTAACGCGTTTGTTGCACAAATATCGAGCTTGCCAAGCAGTTTCAAGTTCTCTAGCAATTCTCAAGTTTTCTTACAAATCTTAGGATAAATGTTGAATCTATTTGTCTTAGGACTTATCTCAATCAATGGGTTAAGATTGAATTTACGACATTGAATAAATGGTCTATCAGATTGTGGTAATATGATCAACTACTCTTACCTATTGGAGTTGGTGAATCATGTATGTTGACCTGAAAAATGTGATGCTTATGTGGACAACAGATGTCTGGCCCACTCTCAACAACTCAAGCAAATTTCGGTGCATTTTGATTGGAAAATCGGTGAGAAGCGGGACGAATGTGAACGCGGGAGATGCTCTACGGTGGGAGACAAAAATGTTTTGAGCTCCTGCGAGTGAAACAAGAGTAATTGCGCTAACAACAATCATTAATCAAATGCTAATGTAAACCAAATAAAAGATCAACCCAAAATATATGTGAGGAGCAAAACTATGTATGTAGAGTTTACAAGATGATTTGTATTATCAAGAGTTCAAAATCTACAAATTCAACCCCTTTTTAAGTAACAAAGTGGTTCTATTTATAGTGTTTTGGCTGACGTGATATCTGTTGGATTAGAATTACGTGGCCTCATCTCTTTGACCGAGGCTTTTTTTAGTGGAAGGAGGGCGAAATCTCCGAGATTTTATTAATATGTCTTCACTTGTGGCGGAGGAATACTATGGTTACAAATGATATCAATAAAATCAATAAATGAGGAAGTACTACTTCCCTTACAGTAAAAATAAAAGTAAAAGCAAAATACAAATACTTAAACTCTAGTACTGGGAAAACCATACCTGTCAATCTGAGCAAGTGCCCTGATATGTCGTGGTAGGTCGACTGGTCCATATTTCTAGTATCTATGATGATGTCAACCCTTGGTAGCAAGTGCATCTGTAAATTGGTTCTCCTCTCTAAAGATGTGGGAAATCATATCTCTGTCAAAGGAAATGATATCTGCAATCTGTCTGAGTATCCCATGGATAGGCAACAGTCCGCTACCTCTGGTGATGCAGTGAATGGCCACAGTCGAGTCTGCCTCAACCCAAATATCTGACAAATCAAGATCTCTAGCCAGTAGTATCCCATCACGAATAGCCCTAAGTTTTACTTCTAGTATCATACACTGCCCATATGAAGTTGAGAAAGCCCTGATACATTTTCCTGCATGGTCCCTGATGATGCATCACCCACTCGCAAACCCATCATGGACACAACCATCAATGTTGATCTTGACAGATCCAAATGATGGAGTGCACCACCANGATGATGCATCACCCACTCGCAAACCCATCATGGACACAACCATCAATGTTGATCTTGACAGATCCAAATGATGGAGTGCACCACCAAACCATGATAGGGAGAGGAGATGGGGGAAGAATCAAAGAAATACCAAAAAGTATAGCAAGTTTCATTTCATTACGACAATGTAACGGTCGGAATAGTCCACCAATATGGAGAAAGGATACTATACGGTAAACTCTCCAGATAATACGTCTCGAACTCATACGTATGTTCTCGTACTTAGCATTATTCCTCTCAAAGGCGATTTCATTTCAATTACGGTTTTGATCTTCTCCAGGTTGGCTTCAATGCCTCTTTGATTGACTATGTAGCCTAGAAATTTTTCCAAGGCAATCCCAAAGGAGCACTTCAGGGGGCCAAGCCTCATCCTAAACCACCTCAATATTTGGAAAGTTTTACTGAGGTGCTTGATATGGTCGTTTACCTACAAACTTTTCACCAGCATGTCATCACATATACTTTCATTAACTTTCCAATGGACGTAACGGTAAATAATTCCTTCAACCCTGACCTCCCAAGCACTCTGTAGTAGGCAAAATTGTTGTCCATGACTCGAAATTCCATAAAATGAAAAGCAGTTAAAGGTGTTCTTCACATCTCTATTGCCAGAGTGATTTTTCCTTTGGGACAATGCTATAGTCATGAAGCCATACAAGGGAGAGGTCATTGGGGTCAGCTCATGATTAACTTCCATTGTCAAATGTAGCTCCAAAGATGATGTTGATAGATCTTCCATTATCCACTAAAATTCTTTTTAGGCCATTGCGAGCTACAATGGCCCTCACTACTTGGGCATTACAATGTGGATAATGCACGCCAACTGAATTGTCTGGGTTGAAGGTGATGGGTTGAGCCCTTCTCTTGGTGGAGGGTCGGTCGTTTACTTGAAGCTCACCATGGGAAAGTCCCTTGCTTCCCTTGCATAGTTTCTGGATTTTCTCCCAACATACGGGCCTCCAAAAATTGTATCAATCTCTCTGATGGGTTCTCGACCAGTATCAGTTTGGGGGCTCCTTCTCTGCCTTTGACTATCCTTGGGTCTATTCCCATAATTATCCCTTCTTTGAGGAATGTTACCTCTATTAGGTCACCTTGGCTCATCATTCTAGGCATGTTGGTTCACCCTAGGATGAGCGTCTTTTCGGAGGTGCCTATTTCTCCATTAATTATTTAATTATGAGGGTGCATTGAAATATCTCTGACCCAGCAGTGCTATGGTTATAGGAATGATGGTATCTCTAATAGAATGGTGATTCGTCCCTATTTATAGGTTCGATACCCCGTCCCCTTCCTCTTCTTATTTGAGGAAAATGTTGGTTGGGTCTACTTTGGTACATTTCAGTACTACGATTCACTTTCTCATAAGCTAAATTGGGCACTGCATTTAAAGTTGCTACAACCAATGCCTATCCTGGAATAAAAGAGGTCGTTTGTCCGATCTGGTGATCCATCAAATGTGAGGTTGGGCCCCTTTCTCTTTGTTTTGGAAGATGTGGGAGTCCTTGGTTTACCCTAACTCTGTGATCTCTTAATTCTTCATTGATGATCCCATGCCTTGTCATTTCCAGTAAGGCATCATAACTGGTAGGGTCTTTGTTTTGCACATCTCTCTAGAAGAGAAAGTTCATACCCAGTCATACCCTTAAGGCTGTCAAAGCTTTCCTATCTGTCACTTGTGCACAGTAGGTCATCCTATCGGTCAAACAAGACAAGAAGCTTTTCAACGACTCACCTTGCTACTGTCTCATGTCCTGTAAGAGCTGTATTGGCCCTTCACCCTCTTTACTGGTTCCAAAGTGCTTTAGAAAAGTCTTCTAGAAGTCTGGCCAACTTCGCATGCTCCCTTTCGGAAGCCTGTGTACTATACTTAGCTACTTCACCTAGAGTTAAGTGGAACGCTCTACACTTCACGGCAAGAGTGGCCCCTCTCAGACTCATGTGAGTCGTGAAGCTATGAGACGCTTCACAGGATCACATCTTCCATCATATTTGGGGATCTTAGGAAGCGTGAAGTGGTTCAATACGACGGGCATTCTTAATCCCTTGTCAAAATGGTAAGTTGTCATCATCATCGTTAAGATCGCAGGACCTTTTTGGACAATCTGAGTTTTCATCTTCCCCAACCTAAGTTTTTGGAGGTGGTTGGAAAGATCTTGCTTAGTTCCTAGCCCGTTTTGCTCTCCTCTCATGCTTATTTCTTGAGGAGGGATTTTGAGGCCTTTCATCACAACTCGAGTCACGCCTTTCAAAATGAGAAAGTTTCTGCTGCCTATTTCTAGGTACAGGGAGAGGTTGAGCCTACCTATTCCTGGGCAGCCCTAGGCTCAGCCTGTCAAAGATACTTCTCGACCTCTTGGACATGTCCTCCGGGTTGTAGTTTGGAGGAAAGTAATACGGGGCCTCAATAGGTTGGTTAGTGGCATAGTTGGTAGATGTATCAACCCCAACTTTCCTTTCCTGGGGAGTTTCCTCCCTTGTGTAGTATGGATAGTCAACCATTTGGCTTTGGACCTCTTCTTCACTGTAGTAGTAACCTTCTTGCGAGGGGTCATGGAATGCATTTCCGTTGGCTGCATATGGAGGTACTGGGTATCCTATTTGTCCTTGCATACTCCTTAGCAGTTCATGTATAACTAGGTTCTGCTGGGTTATATCTCTGATATTTGCGACCATTGTAGCCACCTCCATTTTTAGCCTGGCAGCTATCCTAGACCCACCTCGTCTATAATACAGTGAGGTCTATGGCAAGTAGTCGGTACAACATGCGAGCGTTCCCCTTCTTCAAGGTTTTTCCTGACCCTTCGAGGCGCAGATCCTTCATTGTTTGAACTCAAGGTGATAAACTTTTTTCTGGGAAAATGATATTCCTAGACTAGCTTCCAATCGAACGGTTTATATCAGACTTTTTCAACGGTTCTTTTTTTAAGAACACTCATTTTTTTCAAAGGTTTGAAAATCGCTTCACTGTGAGAGTTAACTGGCTTTTTCCACTAGCTTTTTATAGTTAAAATGTGTGGTTTCCCACAGATGATACCAATCTGTTGACCCCAAAAAAATGTAATGCAAACATGGACTACATATGTCAGGCCCACCCACACTAATTCAAGCAAACATTGACATGTTTTGATCAGACAATCGGTAAGAGAAGGAGAACACGTGAACACGAAAGATGCTTTATGATGTGAGATAGAAATTTTCGAGCACCGACGATAGTGATTAAAATGATTGCACTAATAAACAATTTCCTACAAAATGTAACTAAGGATTAAATTCACAAGTATTGAACAAGCAAGAGGTGTTCTTGAGAGTTTTTGATTTAGTATTCAAACGACTATCCAAAAATTCAAGATCCTGAAAGGTCCCTTACAATTTACAAAGATCACCTATTTAGAGTGTTTTAGCCGACGTAGTGTCCATTAGATCAGAATTACGTAGCATCATCTCCTAGACTGAAGCCTCACATCATTTAGTCTATCATACAATAAATATATTAAGAACGGGTCCGTCGCCCTATACATTAGGCCGACACACTTGACACTCTTTATTATAAATGTTACATCAGTCATTCCTAAAGATTATCTATAGATCTTGTAAGAGACAACTTCAACTTTAGGGACTTCGGATAAACTAAGGGCTTTTGTCGGTAAGAGCTTCGTATTGGTTGTCCTCTATGTGAAGCTTTGGCTTTTTCATTGATTTCTTATGTAGCGCTTCGACTTATAGCTTCGGCCATTCAGACAGTGTTTCGGCACATGAACTTCAGCCTTTGTTTAACTTCTATCATTTTGACCACTTGGGTCTTTGTTGACTTCCCTTTCCACGTAGACTGCGATGTGGCACTTTGACTGGAGCCTCGATAGTAAGGCCTAACAATACCTATGTTGTTTCAACATCTTGCTTCCTAAAATCACTTTATCCGATAGATCATCAAAAGTTTGGAGCTTAAGCCCTTTATCATTTTTTTGTTGTCATTAAACAAACTTACCCCAGGAGCTTTGGCAGCTATTTGGTCTGTCTACTTCCCATGAAGAACATAATCTTTGGCTACTTGAGATTTAAATGTCGAACTTTCAGAATCTATATCTTTAGCTCCAATTGTTAGAGAAATACTTGGTGATTTTGTCATACCTAGACTTAGTTTTTCCAAAAACGCTTTTCCAGAACCTTGAGTAGTAGCTTTTGAAGAAGAAAAATGTGAAGAAGCAATTTCATCCTTAACTTGTGGAATTTGGTTTAGAGAATGAAAATAATTATAAGGAAAATTGATTTTCATGTCAACTTTAATCAAATATTTGGTCTTGATCCAATAGTCAAATTATGAATATAAATAGACTAACTTGTTCTACTCGTTGAGTAGATCATTGTAGTATATTTGAAATCTCAAAATAAATTTCGAATGAAAGAGAAATTGCAGTCTAATGTTGGATAGAAAAGAGGAAATACTGACCTAAAAAATGGCTAACTCTTTTGCTTCAAGCGATGAGACTGTCGCTCTAGCAACAAGCGAGCGAGAGAAGTTCTGATGAAAAGGTGTCATTGTCGCTTAAGTGAGAGGCTAGCGACGGCAAATGTTGCTAAGTTTGAGACATGACACTTTACTCACAACCTTTCATCCTCTATAAATAGGACCATTTGGATTTCCATTATGCATCCCATATCATTTTGCATTGATCATTACATCAACTCTCTTACAAAATACTCTCCAAGTCATTCCAAAACCATTTTCTTGTAGAGAGAAAATTATCGTTCAAAGTTCACTATTACGTGTGATTTGAAATGCTTCTACCACAAGTTGTATCTATTGCATCTTGGAAGACAAGTGTCGTAGTCCATTAGCACCATTGCAGGGCAATATTGTCTTAAGGAAAAAGTGTTTTCACTTGCCTCGAATTTCATTTTCCACTTTGTTTTATTCTTCTTACGTTCTTCTTTTCATTTTCTAGAGTATAATTACGCTAAACTTAAATATATTTTTTTGTCTAAACAACCATTTACATATACTACCATTTAATATTCTTAAGACAATATCGTTTGTTTCTGGTTGTTGTTGGACATCCTTTCTTTATATTTGGAATAAGCTTGTGTGTGCTATTAATTTTTTTTCATTACTTTATATGTTGAACTTCTGTTTATAATATAAATGAATAATGTTGAGGCTACTTCGAGTCAAACAATAAATGGTACAAACTATGTGGTTCTACCTTTGGCCATACATATATCAAACCCTCACACACCACATGGGGAAACATCGAAAAAGTTTGTGGGTGTGGATTTTAAAAGATGGCAACAAAAGATGTTGTTTTATCTTAATATTTTAAATTTAACAAAGTTCCTAAAAGAAATGGCTCCTACTGTACAAGAAGGAGAAAATAATCATGAGTCGATTATTACATTGGATGCATGAAAGCATTCGGATTTTCTCTGCAAAAAATTACATTCTAAATGGATTGGACAATGCACTTTATGATGTCGGAACAAAGAAGTTCATTGTCGGCAAGTGTAACGCCCCAAAATTTTACAAACACTGGAGTGTTACCAAAAATTCAATTTTTGCGAAACAATAAAATAATATTCTTTAAATAAAAATATCTAGAATATCTATAATGAAAACATAATAACAAATTAAATAACTGTCTTTGAACAAATTAAACTGGCTAATGATTTAAAGGAAAAAAAATAAACTTAATATTTTATCTCTTCGATTTCTCTTAGCAGTAGCATTCACCATCCCGTCACTGTTCCAATCGACCAAAACTAACCTTTAAAATTTTGTAAAAGTGAGTATTTAAAAATACCCACTAAGATATATGCAGTTTTCATACACAATTATATAACAATAAAATAAACACTTCATACTACTATTCTCTTATGGAGTATATTGGTGACTAAGCGACACACCCATCTTAGGTCATCTTAAATTCCCGTAGGATCTCTTATCTCTTAATAAAGAACCCAAAGGTCCACTGACAATTCATGCATAAATTACTGAATATAAAAGCATAAGGACATGAACCACTTACATAAAAGTATCTTACCTTGATTTTAAAAGGTTGAAAAGAATAAAATCTTGCATGTAAAAGATCTTCTATGTTTCTATACTTTTTCTACTCATTCTCTCTCTACTGTGGCTCTTTTTATTTTTTGTGGTGACATAATGAGAATTCTTACGATATTTATAGTTGAAATTCTCAATTGAGTTTGTATACAATTAGAATTTAATATGATGTATATAAGGAATTTGAAAAGAATTGATTTCAAAAAATAGAATTATGATTACTTTTAAACTTTATCAAATTAAGATTGAAATCAAACTCTATCTAAATCACAAAAAGATTATCATTATCAAAATCAACATTTATCACTCTATCGATACATAATTATTTGGCTCAAAAAAATAGGAATTTAAAACCTATTTCATTTTAGTCCTCTTTTTTTTCAAAATATTAAAAATATACTATATAAAACAAATACAATTTATTCTTAAATTTCGAGGCGCAAGTTTTTGGAGTACAAAATGGTAGATTCCAAAATTGTGATAAGTCAATTACAAGAATTTCAAGTTCTATTTCATGACATACTGTTGAAAAGATAGAACTGAGTGAGTCCTTCCAAGTTGCAGCCATCATTGAGAAACTCTCTCCTATGTGGAGAGATTTCAAGAACTATCTCAAACACAAACGCAAGGAGATGAATTTGTAGGAATTAATAGCCTGTTTGAGGATCGAGGAAGACAATAGAAACATCGAAATGATATCTATTGTTCAACTTGGAGCAAATTTTGTTGAAACTGGTTTGAAGGTTGTCAACAAGAAACGTAAGATCTCTGGTGTTGTATAAAAAAGAGACAACTCCAAGAATGCCAAGAAGAACGTACAAGCAAATGTGGTTGAAAGAGACATCATTTCTGAAGGGATACAAGAGATGAATATTTCAGCGGTTGTTTCTGAATGTAATAATGGGTTGATACTGGTGCTACCCGTTACATTTGTGTAGACAAGACTATGTTCTTTAACTACAAAGAGTTAAATGGAGAACAACTTTTCATGGAAAATTCTGCAAGTTCTAAAGTTAAAGGACAATGAAAATTTACTTTGAAGAAGATATTCGGTTAAGAGCTCGTCCTCAACAAAACTATGCGTAAACTTATGAATAAAAGTTTAATTCCGACGCTTAAGATTGATCCTAATCATAAGTGTGAAGTACGTGTTGAAGCAAAGTTGGCCAAAATACCTTTTCACTCTTCAAAGGAACACGATCCATTTAGAGTTAATACATAACGATATATGTGACTTGAAATTTTTTCAAACTAAAGGTGGTAAGAAATATTTTATAACTTTCATTGATGATTGTACAAAGTATTGTTATGTCTTTCTACTATGATGTAAAGTTGAAGCCTTAGATGTCTTTAAACATTATAAGACAAAAGTTGAAAATCAACTTGGTAAAAGAATAAAAAGTATTCGTAGTGATAAAGGTAGTGAATACGGGGTACCATTTGAAGAATATTATTTTGAGCATGGAATCATTCATCAAACAACGGCACCTTACTCACCCCAATTAAATGTTGTTGCTGAACGCAAAAATCAAACTCTTAAAGAGATGATAAACTCAATGTTGATAAGTTGGGGTCTATCTCATAAATTGTGGGATAAAGCTATTCTACCGACAAATAACATTTTTAACAAACCACCCCTTAAGAAAATGGAAGAAATGCCAAAATACCTTTTCACTCTTCAAAGGAACACGATCCATTTAGAGTTAATACATAACGATATATGTGACTTGAAATTTTTTCAACCTAAAGGTGGTAAGAAATATTTTATAACTTTCATTGATGATTGTACAAAGTATTGTTATGTCTTTCTACTATGATGTAAAGTTGAAGCCTTAGATGTCTTTAAACATTATAAGTCAAAAGTTGAAAATCAACTTGGTAAAAAAATAAAAAGTATTCGTAGTAATAAAGGTAGTGAATACGGGGTACCATTTGAAGAATATTGTTTTGAGCATGGAATCATTCATCAAACAACGGCACCTTACTCACCCCAATTAAATGGTGTTGCTGAATGCAAAAATCAAACTCTTAAAAAGATAATAAACTCAATGTTGATAAGTTGGGGTCTATCTCATAAATTGTGGGATAAAGCTATTCTACCGACAAATAACATTTTTAACAAACCACCCCTTAAGAAAATGGAAGAAACTCCATATGAACTATGGGAAGGTCATCATCATTCTTACCAATACTTGAAAGTATGGGGGGTGTTTGGCTAAGGTTGAAATACCTAAGCTTAAACAAGTGAAAATTGGTCCTAAGATGATTGATTGCATATTTATTGGGTATGCCAATAATAGTAGTGTATATCATTTCCTCGTACATAAATTTGAAATTCAAGATGTACATGAATGAACAATAATTGAATCAAAAAATGCATCATTTTTTAAGAATATTTTTCCATATAAAAAAGGAAAATGCAGTTCAAATAAAAGAACTTATGATACTACAAATGACACTTCGAATGAGAAAGAACTAAGGAGTAGTAAAAGGGTTAGAATAACTACTTCATTTGACCCATATTTTCTAACCTATATGGTAGAAAATAAACCAAAAACTTTCAATAAATCAATGTCTACTCTGGAAGCACCGCATTGGAAAAAAGCTATCAATAGTGAGATAGATTTTATAATGCAAAACCATACTTCGGAGGTGATTTACCATCTGAGAACAAGCCTTTAGAGTGGAAATGTATTTTCAAAAGGAAACTAAAACCAGATGGATCCATTGACACATATAAGGCTAGATTGGTTACCAAGGGATATAGACATATAGGTAAAAAGAAAGACTTAACTTCTTTGATAACTACTCACCTGTAACTAGAATCACCTCAATAAGGTTGTTAATTGCTTTTGCAACATTACAAAACTTTGAGATTCATCAAATGGATATAAAGATGACATTCCTAAATGATGAGTTAGAAAAAGAGATGTACATGAAACAACCCAAATGATTCATCTCTCCTAATCACAAACAAAAGATTTGTAAACAAGTTAAGTCCTTGTATGGATTGAAACAAGCTCCTAAATAATAACATCAAAAGTTTGACAATACAATGTTGTCTAATAGGTTTAAGATAAACGAGTGTGACAAGTGTGTATATATTAAACATAAACCAAAGGCCTATGTGATTGTATGTTTATATGTAGACGACATATTGATAATGGCCAATAGTCATAAAATAATGCTAAATAAATTATACTTTCCCAATCTTACTACATTGAGAATATAATTAAAACGTATAATGTACTTGAGGAAAGTCCTGCGAAAACTCCCATTGACACAAGTTTTCACTTAATCAAAAATACAACTGAATGTTTGTCACAACTAAAATATTCACAGGTTATAGGTAGTCTTATGTATATTACAAACTGTACTCGACCAGACATGGCATTTGTTGTAAATAAACTTAGTAGATTCACAAGTAATCCAAGTCGTAATCATTGAAAGGCTTTAACAAGGGTTTTCTTAGGTACTTAAAGTATACTTTAAACTATAGATTACACTTCACAAAATATCCCATGGTATTAGAAGGATATTGTGATGTGAATTTGATATCTGATATAAAAGAGTCTAAATCTGCTAGTGGTTATATTTTTACCATTGGTAGAGCTACTATATCATGGAAGTCGACAAAGCAAATATGTATAACTTGATCAACTATGGAATCAGAGTTTATTGCTTTGGACAAAGATGGAGAAGAGGTAAAATAGCTTCATAACTTCTTCGAAGATGTTCCACGTTGGCCTAAGCCGGTACCTGCAATTAGTATACATTGTGATAGTCAATCAACTATTGAAAGAGCTCAAAGTAGCATATATAAATGGTAAGTCTAGACATATACATCGTAGAGACAATACTATTAAGCAACTAATATCGGTATCATCCCTATAGATTATGTGAAGTCAAAGGAGAACATAGCGTATCCACTTACTTAAGGTTACCAAGAGATCAAATATGTTGCCTATCAAATAGAATGGGATTAAAGCCTACTACCTAAGCACAATACGATTAAGCAACTGATCTCGATAACCCTACCTTGTTGACTGGAGATCCCAAGATCTTAGGTCAATGGGACAACTAAGTTATGAAGATTGAATGAAGCACTTGGGAAAATATTTCCTAACTTAGTCCTGTGATTATTAAAGTACTTTCTATAGAATGTTAAGGTTAAGATATCATTTTAATGATTCCTATATCTTGATTAAGTCAAGTGGAGTATCGTAAAATACTCTTAATAGGAGGTCACCTATGTAAGTATGAGGTGGGACTACCTCAATGAAAATTGTTCAATGTCTAAAATTTTCTAAACACTTATGAAACCCAAAATTTGGTTCAGGGCCAAAATGAATTAAGTCATGAGAACCATGAACGATTTAGAAAAGATTTCTGTGTGAGTATTATTATCTTTGTTTACACCAATGGCCGAATGATTTAAGACATCACGTTCACCAATTAACCAAATAAATCTGATAGTATTTTATTAAGGAAGGTTCAAGGCAGAAAACTAAATTACCTTATGCATTGTTTTTTTGCTCTTTCTCTACAATGCATCATAGTTCTACATAACATGAGCATATTCAAATTTCTATTCATGTGAGGGATTATTGGAATTTGGTTTAGAGAATGAAAATAAAATTTAAGTAGAGAAAAGTAACTTTCGTGTCAACTTCGACCAAATATTCAGATTTGATCCGATAATCAAATTATGAATACAAATAGACTATCTTGTTCTACTCGTCGAGTAGATAGTAGAATCTCAAAATCAATTCCGGATGAATGAGAAATTGTTGTCCAAAGTTGGATAGAAAAAAGGAAATACGGGCTGGAAAATGGCTAATTCTATCGCTCACCTATCACTCTAGCGATGAGACTATCACTTGAGCGATAGTCTAGCAACAGGCGAGTGACTTTTGATATAAATGTATCACTATCGCTCGAGCGAGAGCCTAGCTAAAAGCTAGTGACAACAAATGTTGCGATCTTTAGCAAAGGTTACTGAGTTTGGAGTGCGTCACTTCACTCACAACCTTTCCTCCTCTATAAATAAAACTCTTGGACGTCCATTTTGCATTGATCATTACATCAAAACTTTTGCAAAATACTCTCCAAAAGTCATTCCAAAATCATTTTCTTGTAGAGAGAAAATTATCGTTCAAAGTTCGATGTTGCTTGTGGTTTGAAGTGCTTCTACCACAAGTGGTATCCGTTGTATCTTGGGAGGCAACTATCGTGTCCATTAGCACTGTAGCGGGACAATATTATCTTAAGGAGAAAGTGCTTTCACTTGCCTCGGATTTTGTTGTCCACTTTGTTTTATTCTTTTTATCTTCTTTCTTTCCACTTTCTAGAGTTTAATTATGCTCATGCGAATTAAATTTAAACATTTTTCTTTGTTTGAACTACCTTTTACATATACTATCATTCAACACCTTGTGCTAGAATGAAATTAGTTGAAGTTTTGCCATCCTTAGCTTCAATTTCAAACCTCTATTTAATATTAAGATGAACACAGTCATTTTCAACTCTTTGATTGATTGAGAGTTTTTCTTTCTCTTTTTTGATTGGTAAATGTAAATATGTATAGAGTACAACCACTCCGGGCATATTCAGACTTACAAAACAAATACTACAAAGATCTAATTACCTAAATCAAGAGATTCAAAATGAATTATAGTTAGGAAAATTCAAAAAAAAATTTGAATATATATATATATATATATATATTGAACGAAGGCGCCCTATGCTTCCATCTTTCCAAAGTTTAAGGTATTCTGTTGTTCTGAAATTTCTGAAAAGAAGACCTTGCTGGATCTGATACGAAATTTCATCAAGGTGCGGTGGAGTATTAAAGGTTTCTTTTTCAGTTAATAACATGTAACGGCCATGTAAGTTTTTCATCCGTTTCGCATCAGAGGATGATTTGATATTGTCTTTGCAAGAGAATCCTCAGATCTCGATGGCATATCCTACAGATTGGTTATTTGGTCCCCAAATTTTGATGAGGATACAGAGTCTTCACTGATCCCTGTGTGCGTATTTCTTCCTAGACTCCCTCCCCACTTTTATCACGAATCTATGTTGCGAATTATCACCGGTGCCTTTGGCCAGTTTTTGAAGAGGGTTAACTTCACGGCTTGTGCGTCCCGTACGGATGGGGTACGCGTCTGTGTAGAGGTTGATGTTTCTAAGCCTCTGGTAAACTCTTTCTGGTTGGGCATCCATTTCCACCCCTTTAGTCGACATCATGAGATTGTCTATGAAAAACTCCCATTGTTCTGTCATTATTGTAGGTCTATGGGCTACTTGGAGACGGCTTGTCACAAGAAGAAATAGACTGGAGAAATCAATATCCCGAAAATAAGTCACCCTAAAAAGATCTGGCAAAAAAGGATAATGTAGATGGTATTACAAAATTAGCACAGGATAAGGAATCCCTTTCAGCGAAATAGGTCGACAGATTAGCAGAAAAACGTAACATGATTTTACAGCGGGACAGATTGATTCCTTCGACCTCAACTCTATTTGGCGGGAATGATGGTAGAATTGTTGCTGTCCTTGGTAACTTGGAAGAGCACGTTCCAATGCAGAAAATTGATGAGGAATCGAAAAAGAATCTGGAGGACAATGTAACAGACACCAGTACAAGAAATGAGGACTGTAACGTGATTGAAACCAACAAGGAAATTTGTGGAGCAACTAATGCGAGGTTACAGGATAATAATTTGGAGCAGGCTATAGTGAGAGGGAATGCTAACGCTACCCAGGATCTGTTAGTTATGGATATTATGGACAACATTATGGACCTAGTAATTAGAAGAGAACCTCTTCCCCACCCCTCACCGAATTCAGTCAATCTACTTAACGGGGACACTACAATGGAGGTTCAGAATTTTTCTGATGGTGAGTATGAAAATGAATTACCTGAATTGAATGTCTTAAATTATGACACAGATCATATCAGTTTACCCACAGCTAAAAAATGAAGGGGGAATGGTCGTAAAAAGGTAGTTTGGTATCACCACGAGATCCAAAAAATCGTATTGATGATGAATATTATTATATGGATCGCGAGAGGTGTGGTGTCCTCCAAGGGTAGATTAATGGGGATGAAGAGATAGTATAACCCTTCTATTTTAGTTAACATGGAACCGTTTATTTCTGTTGAGAAAATTGTCGTTAGGGCTCGACACTTAAGATTCCCACAATATGCATCTAACGTCAGTGAAGGAGAAAAAAAATTGGATTCTCTGGAATAATGAAGTGTCTTTTGAAATTAGAAGTCTATCGGAGCAAGAGATTTTTGGAGGGATCTCATTTAGAAGTGTACGGGTGTTCTATTCTTTTGTATATGCCAATTGTTGTCAAAGATGAAGAAGGGACTTATGGGTGAAACTGACAACCTTAGTTAATGGAAATGTTGGATGGTTCATAGGAGGAGACTTTAATATTGTACGTTCCAGTGGGGAAAAATTAGGTGGTCTGTCCACCTCTTCTATGGCCATGCGGGAGTTTAACCACTTTATTCATGACTCAGGCCTAATGGATATCCCTTTCGATGGCGCCCGAAACTATCATGGTGTAATGGGCAAAAGGGTACAAAATGTATATGGGCTCAACTTGATCGTATTCTGGTAAATCAAAATTTTAAGAACCTATTCCCATCTGCTGCACTATCTTATTTGGAACGTACATCGTCAGATCACTGCCTGATGGTTTTGCAATGTAGAGATAATTTGAGTTTGACATGCCCCAGACCGTTCATGTTCTTAAGTATGTGGTGTTCTCACAATGGATTTCTGCCCCTGGTGAAACAAATTTGGGATATGCACGAGTCTGGTTCTCCAATGGTATATCTCACACGCAAATTGCGGACCTTAAAAATTGCTTTGAAATCTTGGAATGTTGAGGTGTTTGGAAGGGTGCAACATGAAATAAGTAAGACTGAAAATAATTTAATGCAACTAGAACAATCTTTGATGGAAAGTTTTCATTGGAAACTGAAACCAAGCTTTTGCAATGCCGAAATCAATACGTAGTTTGGCTTGAAAGAAAGGAAGTTTTATGGAGGCAAAAGTCACGCATTAAATGGCTTAAGAAAGGTGACGGTAACACAAAAAAATTCATGCATCGATCAAAAATAAAACAAAGAGCCAAATTACCAAGCGCATTATCCTTGAAGATGATAGTGAACTGAGTTCAAAGGACGAAATTCTTGAGGGAGCATGCAGTTTTTTCAAAATCTTTTCTCAGTTACACCTATCTCCATGGATACTAAAGTTCTTGAACTCTTGCAGCCGATCATTCATGCGGAGGAGAATATGACACTTTGTAAACTGCCTATTTTGGGAGTTTAAGGCTGCTCTTTGGTCTATTCCCAAAGATAGTAGCCCTGAACCTGACGATTTTAACTCGAGTTTCTTTATTAATGCCTGGGAAATTGTCCAGTCGGATCTTCTTGCCGTGGCTACAGATTTTTTTGGGGGATGCCCTCTAAATTGTGCTTTGGGGACAACTAACATTGTTCTTATTCCTAAGGTCAACTGCCCCAAAAGTTTTGAGAAGTTTCGGCCTATTAGTCTTTGTTTGGTGGTATACAAGATTCTATCCAAAATTATGGTCGTTAGAATGGCCCCCTTACTTGACAAAATAATTTCTCGAGAACAGTCAGCCTTTATTCAAGGCAGGAGTATTTATGATAATATATCTATTGCTCAGGAGATGGTGCATAGTCTTCATAAGAAGGTGAGAGGTGGAAACACGTTATTAAAGTTTAACATGGCCAAAGCTTATGATAGAGTAAATTGGCAATTCCTTCTGGAGAATTTAAGGAGATTGGGTTTTTCAGACCAATGGCGAAATCTTGTTTTTAATTGCATTTCCTTTCCGTGCTACTCAATCATGCTTAACGGTAAAACACGGGGATTTTTCAAACCATCTAGAGGACTTTGCCAAGGTGATCCATTGTCCCCATATCTGTTTATCTTGGCATAAGAGCTCTTATCTAGAATGATCAACCAAGCATATGATAGCAACCAGGTCCAATCGTTTCACTCTGGAGGTATTATGGTTAGCCATTTATTTTATGCTGATGACTTGCTTATTTTTTCCAATTGACGGAAAAGGTAGATCTCTAATCTCCTTGATATTATTAAAAATTATGAATTGATTTCGAGTCAACAGGCAACTATGAAATCCTCTATTTTTTTTTCCAAACACATCATCGCTACACGTAAAAGAAAATTATTGGCTGTTTCGGGTTTTGAGGCAGGACTCTTACCTTGCACCTACTTGGGCGTACCTCTCTACACTAGAAGATTATTGAAGTGTATGTTTGAACCGATGATGGCTAAAATACAGAAGAAGCTAGCTGGTTGGAAGGGGCACCTACTTTCTTTTGGTGGTAAAATCACCTTGATCAAGCACGTTCTTAGCAGCATTCCTATTCATATGTTATCGGTTATAAATCTGCCTAAAGGTGTTCACAACGAACGAAACTGCATTTTCTCTTCTTTCCTCTAGAATTCAACTGATGGCTCGAAGAAGAGAAAATGGGTTGCTTGGAGAAAAATCTGTTTTCCAGAAGAAGATGGTGGTCTAGGCATTCGAGATTTTGGTGAGGTACAACAAGCTTTATTTATGAGATTTGCATGGAAGTTGATTGTTGGGAAATCCTTTTGGGCTGAATATTTCCGTTCTAAGTACATGAAGAACAAACATGTGGCTATGCTGGAAACTTATCCCACTCATTCTCGTTTTTGGAAGGGGGTACTCTCGGCATTGCCTATTGTGCTGCAAAATACTTTTTGTCGTGTCTGAGATGGTTCTTCTAATTTTTGGTATGATAACTGGACGGGATCCCAAAGTCTATCCGAAGCAGGTCTAGTAGTTAAGGAACCAGAACTAACAATTAAAGATCTTTTGGCGATTAATGGTAAATGGAATGGAAGCCGACCGAGGGAGCTAATGGAAGAAAATCAGGCAGCTGCTATTGAATGTGTGCACATTAAATTATATGAAACCCACGATCAGTAAATATATGGAAGCCTAATAAAGATGGCTCCTTCTCTACTAAAACAGCCTAGGAGTTAATTCGGAAAAAATGGGTAATCTGTCCATGGAAAAAATGGTTGTGGCAACACCATGTTCCTCAAAGAATTTCTTTTGTCTCTTGGCGAGCTCTTCTAAAATGCCTACCTGTTGATGAAGTAGTCCAAAATATTGGGATTCCTATGGCTTCTAAATGTGAATGTTGTGTTAAGCCCTCGGTGGAAACCATCAATCATATGCTGTGTAATGGGAAAATGGCAAAAAATGTTTGGAATTATTTTGCATCCCACTTCAATTTATCTCTCCCTACTGTAACTACTTGGAAAGGTATGATGGACTTATGGGCTAAACATGTCTCTGGATCTTCACAGGCTGGAGTACTTCGCCACATCACTCCACTAATCATTACATGGAATTTCTGGATATCTTCACAGGCTGGAGTACTTCGCGACATCACTCCACTAATCATTACATGGAATTTATGGAAAAGTAGATGTGAATCCAGTATGGTTGGACACCCCAGTTCGTGGTAGAAATCTGTTTGCAGATCAAGTCTATGCTGTCCTAGATTGCTATTCTGATAAACAAGGTCAAGAAAATTTCAGCTCGCGATGTTTCTTGTTTGTGCTTCTTAAACTGCCCTATAAACACTGTTAAACATACCAAGGTACAACTAATCAGCTGGAAGAAACCTGAGGGTAAACAACTGAAGTTAAATATTGATGGTGCATCAAAAGGAAACCCAGGTCCAGCCGGCGGCGGTGGGATTCTACGCGACAGCAAGGGAGTTTGTTGGGCTGATTTTTCTCGTCACTATGGCTCTTGCACTAACATGGTGGCTGAAGCAAGCACCCTTCTTGATGGGCTTTGTCAGTGTAGGGACCTACAACTAAGTAATATTATTGTTGAAATCGATTCAAAAATAATGGTAGAATGGCTTACTAAAGACGCCTGCACCCTATGGTGGTTATGGGAGTTTTGTGTTTCGTGAGCCTAATATGGTGGCTGATTTCTTTGCAAAACAGGGCTGCGATGGATCCTCTGGTGACCTGCCCATTGGCGATGAAGTCCCGACACTTCTTAGAGGGATTTTGTATACGAATAGTTTGTAATTACCTTATCTTAGACGTTGATGCGTACGAAATTAATTGTCATTTTGTAATCTCGGCTTTCCTCTACCACAACTGAGGTCTTTCAATAAAATTCAAAACTTTCAGTTAGAAAAAAAAAAGTTATTAAGATGTTTCAACTTCCTAACCGTACATATTGAAATTAAGGTTTTCTCTTTTATTATTATTTTTTATTAATAAAATATAAAAT
>CAIGRN010089014.1:0-13575 GCA_903798345.1 Fraxinus anomala | reverse complement strand
ATATATATTGAATAATTTCTAATATTATTTAATTAAATATTAATAAATGATCTCGCTTTTACAATCGTTAATGGTTGACGTTGACTGATCGACGTTGACTAGTCAACGTCCGCCCGAGCTGAGTTTAGATCCGGGTCCGCCACTGAGAGCAGTCATAGCTTCCCATGCCTTAAGGATTAATCCTAAGATTCAGCCAAAGATGCAGAAAAGATGACCCATGAACTCACAAGAATACAAGGCATTACAAACTCTTAGCATAAGACTTCATAAGAGAACCATGTTATCCTGTGGGCGAACTTGCCAAGATTTTACTGACATAAACAAAGCCTGTTCAAAGGATAACTTTCCCTTGCCATGCATTTATCAACTTTTTTATGCAACAACAGGATATGCACTCTTTAAGTTTTATGGATGCCTATTCTGACTACCATAAAATCTCAATGTACGGACTTGACGAAGAGAGTACTTCATTTGTTACGTATCAGGGGTTGTAATTTGTGAAATTCAAATGTAACAGATTGTAAATATTAAAGTATTTGCTATTTTTTATTCTAAATTGACATGATATATCACTTTTTCTTTTTCTTTTTTAAAGTAACAAACCCTCTATGAGATGGTATCATCTACCAGAATATCTGGGAATGAAATATGGTCCAGATTCATCTGGAAAAATAACTCTTGCTTTGTGGTCTATCTTAATCAAATTTATCCAGCAATAGAAAAAAGGAGGTGCAGTGGCTGAAAAACTACTAAACTCATTCAAGTCCTTTGAAATGTATGGTGACTCTTAGTTTTAGTGTTCTCAGATATGGCATCTCTGTCAAGTGGTCGAGCAGTTTGACATTCACTCTTTTACAAAATGTATATTAATCTTAGACTCTTAGTATCTGTTGATCGAGAGTACTGGTGGAGGATAATGTTGTCTAAACATATATAAACAATAATGTAGGTGCCACGAGGTTTTCAGAAATCTGATCTTTTGTTTTTGAACTGCAGCAAATGATATTACAGTCATAGAAGAGGTTGAAGCTTTCACTGATCCAGCATACTTCTGTGTTGTTCGATTTGCTGTGTCGACCATATCATTTTTACTGTTTATCTTTAAGGCGATTAATGATGTTCAGATCAGCAATTCAGGATTTGAATTGGGATTATGACTCAGGTTAGGCTATACGTGTGAGGCACTTGGACTACTTACTTCTGATGCAGGGCGCACTTTGTTTATTTCTTTGTTTACAGTAAGGCTCAATTTATCATTATAAGAATTCCTGGATGAGCTTATTGATCAAAATTTTCTATGAAAATAATGCAATTGTAGAGTAAGTTTGCTGCTGAAATGGACAGGTTACTGCAATTCCACTGTTTCAGAGCATGTTAGAAGCAATATACTTGCACTTGTTCGGAATCTTTATTTCTGTGGTCAGGATTGCTATGTTCGAATGCAGTGGATCTCCTCCAAATGTCAGATTAATGTTTCCTTCAGAACTTTTCGATGCTAATTATGCGATTAATTACCATTCCTAATAAAATTTCTCAACTTGATTGCCAGTTCTGTTCAGATTGGGGATCTTTTCAACTTTCTGAGTGCCATATTCTTTGGCATTCATATGCTGAAAACGGAACATGTATCAAGGAGTACGAGAAAAGAAAACCTGTTTGCACTTACTGGTTTCGAGGTTTGTTTTTCTTACATCGAAGTTATTTTGCCTTATTCTTGCTCGATCTTCAGTTCGAATATCACTTCATGTGTGCTTCATTATAGGTTGGTGTCCTTGCTGTCCTGTCCACGGTATGGTGGCTAATTGGTAGTTGCATTCAAGATAGCGATGGTGCGTCTTGAACATGGGCTTTGTTGTGGGATTGGATAATTGCATTTCCATGGACACTAGCATTTCATACAGGTGTGTTCTCAACAGGGTAGTGCTTATGGAGAGAAGAGGTATGCATCTTTTGATCATCAATACTTTGGAATAGGATAACATACACGATTCTGAATTCTCTATCCTTAATCCAACTGTTAGTTATGAAACGAATCACTGATCCCAAAAATTTGAACAAGTTATACTATTCATAATTTTTGCAGATTTCTGCCGTGCTTGATGTCTCAGCAACAGAAACGGCCGTGATCTATGGGTTGGTGCCACTCTGGGGTGCCAGTTTTGCATGGTTTCTCCTCGATGAAAGGTGGGGTGTTGCTGGATGGATCGGGGCTGCTCTCATTCTGGGTAATATTTTCGAGATATCTTGAATTTTCCTTATTCGTTTCTCTCAAAAGAGTACAACCGCCTCCCCTTCCCTCTGGTTGATTGCTAGCCCTACAGTTTCCTTGGATATGAGTTGAATGACAAAAGATGAACTTGTGAAGTCGTGATTGCTTGCCAATTGGAAAAGAAACTGAGAACATGTTCCATTTTCATGTGAAGTAGAAAACACCCAAGTCACCAGAGCTGTCAATCCGAGTGGTCCGGACCGGGTTTGCCCGCCAACATATGAGCCTGGTAACGGCCCTCGTGAAAAAAAGCTCGCTCGCTATGGGTTCCGGGCTGGTTTCGAGTCAGCCCACAAATTTTGGACTACAACACAGGCCCGTCCGCTGACCATGCGGGTCAAGGGTCGCGGTTTGTTCCGATTTGGCCCGTATTATTGTATAAATAAAATTATAAAAATATAGAATTTTTCATATTTATAGCAAAAAATATTTTTTATGTTAAATATAAACTAAGAATTGAACAAAATGATAAATTCATATTCACGTAGAATTCATATTTAATGTTACATGAATTATTTATAACTTTGCAAAGTTAAATTTAACTTAAACAAATAACAACTAAATGCATTTCTAATTACTATTATCAAATTTTTTTAAAAAAATGTTAATTTTTTTTTTCACGCCGCTGGCCCATGATGGTGCAATCCGCGAAGCCCGCGGGTCACACCTCCTTGACCCGTGAACCTCCCGCTCAGGTTACGAGTCGGCCCGCAGTCCCGGGTCGATCCGGACCTATTTTCACGACTCTGACCGACCTGTCCGTCTTAACACCTCTACAAGTCGCCATGCCCTTAAGCTTACCAGACAATATAAGTTGATGGGCCTTACACTGATTTGTTATCATTGAAATCATTTGAGAACCATTCACTTCTGCTATACAATCGAGTTGCAGCAATTTCAAACAGATATGGTCCAATTTTCTTGATTCTATTTTCCTCTTTTTCTCGCAGCCATTTCAGGAGGAAGCTTAACAGTGCAGATTTTCCAAGCTTCTGCTAGTAAATCTAGAGAGGCTAGCAAAAGAGAAAACAGCTCTCCGTTAAAAGGTTGTCAATTGTAAAGTACTCAATTAGAACTTGTCACATGGGTAAACCGATGGAAGAAATAGTTCTCTCTATACGGCTTTATAACAGACTTATAGAACTCTCTAGTGGACACTCATGACGAACTGATTGAGAGTGGAAGATGTCTATGGCAATGTGCATCGAAACAGCTCAAAGAAAACCTGGAAGATAAACAATGCTTATATGCTAACTTGTGCATAACAAACATCTTCATGTGTCATCACAAATCTAATGTTCTAATAAAGACAAAATTTAAGTGATATATGTGGTCAATTTATGCTTTTAACATGTGGTATGAAAAAAATATATATAGGTTATTGATTCAAATGCTACACCCATTTAATGTAATTGCGCAAGTGAAAAAATAAACTCCACCTGCCTTAGGAGACATGTTGAAGACAAGATTCAACATGTTCCACACTTCTTATATTTAAAATATTAAGGTTAGTAGTAGTTCGATCTAAGCTTACTCTTAATTTTTAAGTAACTTTTCAACTACCGAATATGCTGTAACTTCTAAAATAAGTACTTATTTCTAACTTCATCAAACAAAAATGTTATTTTAAAACCGCTTCTTTACCTGGAAGTAATATTTTCAAGCTTAGCCTCTTTTGGAAGACACCCACTCCATTAAGTTTTTGGGTTTTGCTACGTGTAGCCAATGATGAAATGTCACTTGGAGACATTATGTACTCCAGAGTGTAAATCCTGATGTACATGTAGAATAATTCTAAAGTTTATGCATATATAGAATAGGAAAACGGCAATCTTTTGTACTCAGTGCAAGTAACCAAAGCAACACATCGATAGCAAACCAAATTCAAACTTAATTTTACAATGACAAGAAAGGTGTAGAAATCGTTTATCATGCGGTAGAAAGTCACAAGTTTAACATAGAACAATAGAAACATAAAACAAACGTTATTATCTCGAGAGTTCAATTCAAAAAAGTACATAAAACTGCCACACTGAAATCACTTGATTTTACTTTTTCTTGGCAATAAACAAACCCCACGTCTGCTCGCCCGAGGTACTGCGGACTAGCTTGGCCTTCCAACCACCAACAATATCATCATAATCGTCCTGCGAACATAAACATGAATATTGAGTGAGTTGTACGATAAATGGCAACAAGGTTAGAAATAACAAGTGCATAATAGACGAAGAACCAATTACGCACTTCAGAGAAGTCCTGGATAAATGCTTCCTTATTCTTCTCTGTGGTATCCAATTCCTTCTCAAGAACTTTTATGAACTGGAAAACAAGGAACCATTGGTTTATGTAAAGCACACACCATACAAAGAGACGAAAAAAAATTTGAAGAAATATTTAGGTTGATAAGCACCTGCTTTGTACGATCCTCGGAAACAACATCATGAAAACCAGCATCACGTAGCATCTGTTAACATACAAAGCCGGAAAAGTACATTAGTGAAATAAAAATTTGGTCCAATCAAGCACAAGCATGAGCAGGTGTGGGCAGTTATTTTATAAACGATCTCACCTGGCCATAAGCGTTGACATCGTGCAGATCGTATCCCCTTTGCTTAATATACTGTGCAAATTCTGCTGATGGAGTTCCAGCACTCCTGCAGTAGTCACTTATAAGGATTTTGCCTCCTGGCTTCAGCCACTTGTAGAACAATTTAAATAGTGAAGGTTTGTCCTGTAAAATACCAATAGTTTGAGATTTGCCAGATATTTGACGGGAGATAAAAATAAGATCACATTTCCAGCTATGCGTTTGTCTAAATAAAACGGTTCGGACAAGTGATATTACCCCATGTCATCTCAAGTGTTCAAGTAATTAAAACCAAATGCGAAAATATGAAATATCAATAAAGAAAAAAAGGTTCTGAGGTTCGACCTTGAACTTTTATAAGTTAAAAGAACTAGCTGGTCTGTAAGAATTTTCAAGTTAGTTGCAGAAAGATTTTTAAGTACCTGAATGTGAAGAATTGTGTCACGACTATAGATCACATCAAATGTGCCTTCAGGATATTCTTTCTTAGTACAATCAGCCACCTCAAATTCGACAGCACACTTGAGACCAATAGCACGTTCAAGAGCAAAAGAAATCATGTTGATGGAGAGATCAATGCCAACAACATGAACATCATACTCGTCAGCCATGTAGAAGTCACCTCCACCAATGCCACATCCCACGTCTAGGACTTTCTGGCCAGGCTGAAGATCCAGTTTATCGACAAACTCTCTTGTTGTATCTGCTCAAGAACAGAAGTTTTCTACAATTAAAACATAGAAGAAAACTGAATAATAAACAACATAATTATTCTCTTATATTCAAAAGGACTAATTGACAACTACTTGGCGGGGAAATGCTCCACAATCAATTATCTCATCAAGTACACTAGGACAATACACCAAGATGCAAGATATGTTCATCTAAATTGCTCAAAGGGAAAACACGATCAGTAGTAAAGACCTACAACTGTTTATGGCATGTGTGAGAACTAACTGAAGAGAGCAATTGAATATTGAAATTGCCAAAAATATACTCCCCAAACAAGCAGGCGCCTAACATCTTAGCATATAATAGAGGTCCACTGTTGTCTATGGAATAGCGGATAAATGTAGGACCATTGTTATATTTGGAGGAATTTTGAGGCTTATACTGGCAATATAGTAGGTCATGATTCCACACAATGTCATAAAGAAAAGAAAAGAAAAATGTATGCAGCACTGTGGCATACCAATCCCTCCAGTGCTCACAAATCCCCGTCCAAAGACATGCTCATAGCGTAATATGCTACTACATTTATACTGGACAGTATCCAAGAACCTTTGGAATCCCCTGTCATCCTCTGAGCTAACCTTTTGCCATATCCAGCAAATCTGCACAAGCAAAAGTAGAAAAAAATATAAGTTTCGTTTTCCTTTATTTCAATGACTTTGTTATGATTGAGATTTAAGGTCATTACCAAAGTTACTAGACAGGAAAAACGAAACTGAAATATGACCAAAACATATTACCTGATTCTGATTCTTTTTGTTTTTTACATATGCTCCAATGCACTTGCAACCGATAAGTGCAAGTTCAAATGAGTTTCCAGAACCATCATGCATATGGCATTCTTTGAAGACCTACAAGTTCAATATGTTGGGAAAGCATAATCAAATTACTTGAACAAAAAAACTAAAAATAATTATCAGAAGCTTTAGAACTCAAGAACATTTTGATTGTTGTGCATAGTTGGAGGGACAAAACACTATCTAGGTTTACTAAGCATATGTTTAGCAAGTGTTCATAAGCATTGTGTTTACAAACAAATAGAAATGAGCGGTAGATAAGTGGGTCCACGAAATATCTGAATAAAAAGTTGTTTGACAGTCTATAATTCTTAGTCAACTTTTACAACACGTGTAGTCAGTATGAGTAGACGGTTGTAATTACTGGTGATATATCAACCCATGATAGACAAAAAATTATTACAATCATGCTATTTACTGTGGATATCTTCACCATGATGTATCATTTTTCTTCTTCTTTCCTTATTCATATTAGTCAATAAAAATTCATTTATTTACTGTTAAGTTTTTTCTAAAATTTGAAAACAGAAGCATAATAATTGTCTCTGATTATGACTCGGGTGCATCACATCTGAGTTTCTAATCTACCCGTTATGTGATTTCTATTGAAGGATATACTCGGGATGGGTACAGGGTGGATAAAAACCAGCCTACACAAACCAAGATCTATACAAGGAAATAGAGACTGATTGAGGTCTGCCAATGGTGCTCTACCATTTAGGCATGTAAGATTTCAACAATTTAGAGCAGAAGTTTATTAGATCATTGCAGCTCTACATCCTGCATGAAAAAGAGGTATGTGTAAAATTGGAACCTTTGTATAGTATCTTGGTTCTCTGTAATGAGTAGGGTTATTCTTTCGCTTGTGGTCTCCAGACCGATGGAAACACGATTCTCTGAAAAATATGTAGCCTCCAACTTTTAACCATTTGACCATTCTTGCAGCAACATTCTCTACCTGCAAAATAATGGACAATACAGTCATCCTGTGGCAACATGTAGCGGGAAAAAAAATCGAGAAAGGAAAAAATTTCTCGCACATCATGGTAACACTGAGTGATACAAGTTCGTGCAACTTGTAGAAAGAGTTTCTCAAAAAGAAAAGGAAGTTAAGAAAATTCACCTCTTGGTCTGAGAGATACATCAGTAGCCAATTAGAAAATATCAAGTCCATTGACTCTTCTGAAAAATTCAAGTCTCGGGATGTCACATCAGCACACATGAATTTGACATTTTCATAATGTCCATTGATACGTTCATTCTGTGAATCAGAGAATTAAAGACTCGGACTTTATGTATCTACCAGATAAATTTTGAAAGCAGAGCAATAGCAAATGAAATTTGTCAGGGTAAGGCCACAAACCTCCTTTATTACACTGTCAATGAAGTCCAGAGCTACAACTTGGCCAGCCCTCTGAGCTAATTCACCGGTGAAACGGCCAATACCAGCTCCCAGTTCCAGAACTGACTTATTGTCATAAGGTGGGAGCAGAGAAAGCACCTGCAAAGCAAAAATTCATGGCAAGTCAACTGACTGACACTCAAAACCTTGTAAAGAGCACCAAATTCAAAGAGAAAGAAAAAAGATAACTCTGAAATTTGAGACCTGATTTTCTGAGATTATAGACACTAGTGTGGTAAAGGGGAATACTAAATTGAACAAGCATGCAGAATAATTCAGAAAGATTTGTTTCTGAAGTTAAAGACATAAATACGAGGATACGCAGATATAGTTAGGCAGCATAAACCACACTGATTCAACAATAACAACGTATTTTACGAAAAAAAGCATTTTTGCTATGTTTCTCACATGCCAATCTGACAGGCTATTGGTCAGACCAATGATGTTCATCTAACAACCATGTAGAGGTGGCAATCGAGCCGAACGGCTCGTCGGCTCGTAAAAAATGAGCCACGAGCTGCTCGGGCTCGTCAAAAAGATGAGCCCGAGTCTCGCTAGGCGAGCCTAGCCTGCTTGGCTCGTTTTTTACGAGCAGCTCGTCAATTTTTTTTTTTTTCTTTTTTTTTTCAAGGTCTAGATATAGTTTAAAAAATAATAATAATAATAAATAAATAAATAGACAAGCTCACGAGCTCGTGGCCGAGCTCGGCCCACAAGTAACGAAGCTCAACTCGTTACAAACGAGCCCGAGCTCGTGCTCATCAGTCACGAGCCGAGCTTAAGGGCCTAGACATCAATAACCATGATGTTGTGAATTCAAATAAGAAGGCAGGAAATATGCAAATATTTGTTTAAGATACGGTATTTATGTTGTCAGCCTGACAGGGTCTGTAAGTAGGTCTCATGCCAGATTTCAGAGTCATCAGAATTGCAATTTGAAAGCATTTGAACCTTATCAAGTAACTTACATATTGTAAGCACGTCAAAGATGCAGATTGCAAAAAGTTTTCATAACTAAATAAATTAATTATTTATTTATTAGGTAAAGTAAATAAGGAAAAGAAAACACTAAGACTTGAAACATGTTTTGCTTAGACCTACAGAAACACGTGTTCTCACGAGTGTCGAGATCTCAGTAGAATAGGTAAGAAGAGGAAGGGGGTTAGGACTAAAAAGTCTGTGGTGGTCAGTAAGTAGCTAATCACGTAAATTTAACAAGAACCACAAAAAGAGAGAGAGAGGAGAGAGAGATCATGTAGCCAACACTACGCTCCTGTTTGTCTACCATTTTTATAAAATATTATTTGTTACAGTAAGATTCTCCACCGCACATTCATCCTATAAAATATTTTATACATAAACTAATAAAGTTATTTTAAATTTCAATCACACATTCTCTAAAAAAATATTATTCATTACTCTATTTTACATAAGGGTGTCCATTATGGACATTCGGACACCCGGCGCTCCCCTATTGGAGGGGACACGGGTCCCACCTGCGCCCCCTCTAATAGGGGGCGTTGGGGGTGCCGGATGTTCATTATGGACACCCTTATGTGAAGGGTTATATTCATTTAATATTTTCCTAAATTTATTGAGGGTGAGGCTTAATTTGTCATTTTAATTTGGACCGACGATGGGTCCATGTAGTAGATCACTTTCTCCGTGGCAAAAAGAACAATTAATTTCACACACGCCCACAAATAGTGAAGTGGTTACGTAGCCTAAGTTGCATATCCTGTGCAAATCTCATTGGATATGATAATTTATTCCAAACAGCTTTAGCATATGAAATCATTATTATCTCGTGAAAGAAAAACAAAAAGATCCAATCTTCATGCATATGATAATTAAAAAAAAAAACATTTCTGACATTATTGACAACAAAGTCTTTTTTCTGACAAAAAGCATGGGCTACAAGAAAAATCGAAAGCGACTAGATCCAGAGAAGTCAAGAAAGGATCCACTCTTTACAATAGCAAAGAAGCAACGGAGCCAAGAAAAAATGATAACCCCAAAAAAACCCAAGTTTTTTGAAGTAATCAAATCAATAACCAAGAAAAATCCAAATAAAAATGGAAGCACCAATAGATTCATTCCAGAAAAAACAGATCTACAACAGAAAATAAGGCAAAATCAAAGCAGCATTTTCAACGCTCATCGATTACGTTCACGGAACGACAAAAAGAAAGTTGAATTTCATTAGAGACATACCTCAGGCCTCTCTTCTTTGTCCAGATCGGACGCTTTGGAATCAAGCATCATAGCCTCCACCGTCAGATCAGCAGAATGCTCGACCCAGTAACTCTTCTGCACTTCACGCTCTTGTTCTATATATTCAAAAGCAAAAACAATGTCAATTTTTCCAATTCAACAAAAACCCAATTAACTTCCGTTCTAAAAAGTTTTTTTTTAAAAAATGTAAATTTATCAAAACCTCTAATAGCAGCCATGGCGTAATATGATGATTACTGGAATGGCAGATAAATGTTTATGGTTTGAATGGGTTGTCTTGGATCTGAGAAAAAAATGTGAGGGTTCTCGGGTAAATTTAACAACCCTCAATGGCAATGCGGGATCTAGAAAAAGTCCTGGATCTTCGGTTAGTAGACCTTCCTCTTTGCTGCATTAGCTCAAGGGAATTGAAATTGCTGAACCAGAGAATTTATAGGAGAAGAAACGGCGCTGAAAACTAGAAAACACAGAGCAGAGAGAGAGAGAGAGAGAGAGAGAGGTTCGTTACTTTGTGGTGCTGTGTGTGTGAGGAAGAGAAGCGTTGTTATTATAGATGGGGGAAGTGGAAAAAGGGGCAGTGGGGGCACGTGAAGGCGCTGAAGATTCTCAGTCAAATCTGTTTTGTTATGGAAGGAAAACCATTAGCCCAAATTTGACCGAATTTATCAAAAAAAAAAAAAAAAAAACTACTTTTTAACCGCTTATTTTCGAAAAATTCATTATTCAAAATTTTATTTTAATCAAATAATGATCATTAAACAGGGACTTAGGCTCTTTTTGATTTTATTTTTTTTAAGAATGTGTGGTTAAAAAATAAAAAATATTTAAATTTACTTACAAAATTATTTTATCGAGAAAACAAAATTATTTTATCGGGAGAATGTGTACTAAAAATAAATTTTAAAAAAATGAGTTTTCAAATAATGGACTCAAACAGCTAAAATCTCGCTTCTTGATTGGAAGAGATTTTTTAATAGATTATAGTTAAAAGGGAGGGTAATTACATTCACACTACATTTTTCAATTTTCATTTGTTACACTACCACTACATTTTAATTTCATTCAAAGTTTTCAATATTCGTTTACTATAACTCTTATGTCCTTAACTTTAATTTTTACACATTCTTATTTTCAACATTTTATTAATTAGTATATCTCCTATTTTATAATGATTTCTGCCAAACAAGTCCATTCCGAAGCGTAAAAGACAATCTATTAAAAATTCGACAAAAAAGAAGTATATACAATTTTACAATGAGCAAACATTGAAAATCTTCATTGAACTTAAAATGTGGTGTTACTAATAAAAATTGTGGTGTAAATATAATTATCCTAAAAATATGAAAAACTTAAAATTGAAATTTTTTTAAGAATGCGTTGTTTAAAATGAATATGAAAAAAAAAANTCACCTTTTCTTTTCTTTTACTTTTTTTTTTTTTTTGGTTGAAAAGTGATTATGTAACGTTAAAAAGTAGGAAAAGTTATAGATCACGTAGAAAATTATTTTTTTAGGAGAAAGTATGATTGAAAATTAATTTGAAAAAAAAAATTAAAGAATTTGTATCAACCCATTGTTACACGGCTAAACTGTATGTACAAGTCTCAACCAAGTGATGGTGCCGCGAAATTACACATAGTTAGTCTATGTCTCGTTCAAAATGCAATATAACATATTAACTAGGAAAAATTGTAGTAACAGTCCATAACCTTCACTTTTTGACAAATTTTACATTAGCCTTCAATTTGTGTCAACGAAATTCTCAAACCTTTGAAAAATCAACAGTAGAGGTCCAGATGGATGGTTAGATTTTATACTCATTTTTATCTAAATCAAACATGGTTAAACGAGGTTAGACTTTTGTAACGAGTTAAACATGATTAATGGATCACTAAAAAGTAGACTGATCGCTACAATAAATTTATGTTTGAATTTCATTCTCTAATTTTTTTTTTTTCAAATTTATTTTTAATCACACGTTCTTCAAAATTTGGGATCATACCACGTATGCACAAGTCACGTTTTTATTATTTTTCAATAATTTAGGATCCATTATAAGTGATTATTGATAATGGATTTCAAGAAATATGTGATTAAAGTAGATAAATTATGAATTCTATAAAATGCATGGATAAAAATAACACGAAGTTAGAAAGGCATTTCTTCAAAAAAAAAAATAAAAAATTGGAGGATATAATTGATTTATTGGGACCATTTTTGCAATAAGAAGTGGTCCTTTTTAACGGGCAAATAGAAAACAGAAATTTGGTGGATCCAAAATAGGAGTGTCAGTTGGGACGTATCTCGAAACACTGGCATCTGCCTTGGATTGCGTGTTTCTCTTCAATTTTTGATCAAATTTGTCTTCCCCAAAATTTTTTTTATTAAATATTTGGATCACTAAAGCGCCACTCAAACAGGGGATAAATACAGGGCTGAGGTGCATCCACCTCACCTTAGCCCCTATTTTATTTCCCAGTCCCCAACCCAGTTTGAGTAGCAAAGTTCTATTTGGATTCCATCAACTTGCACAAGAAAGAAAACAAACTACTGTTAAAATTCGTGCGCTCATTTGAATCTTAATAGACTCTTTTGCACTTAGTGCTCCCCGTTTTCATTTTAAAACTTGAGATTTTATTTTAATATCAAGAAGAATTGTTCAAGCCGTTATACATAGGAAAAATTAGGAGGTTGCCAACTTCATTCATTCATGTACAAGTTTGATAGAGTCCGCATGGTTCTTCAAACCCTTACTCGACATGCTTCATCCTATTAAACTTTGTCCTGACTCATATCATATGATCGATCTATCATTGTTCTCCTTAAGACCTTATCAATTTGCACGGTTCTGATATGAACGCTTCTACAATAACGTATATAAAAAAATTTTATGTTTTAATAATTATTAGATCCCAACCTATACAAAGAGGTTTTTCATTCCCCACACTTGAAGGTGAAAGTGGGTGGCAGATCTAATGTATCAGAGCAAATTTATATTTTTACTATTTATTTATTGATTTTTTCGACCACAAATATATTTTTCACATGGATTGTTCCAATGTCTCAACACGATCTTGAAATTCAAGTACAAATCCCTTTAATGCTTCTTGGCAATAGCAAAATGGGCAAAATTGCGAAGAGAATCTTTCGCTTTCTAGGCACCCTGAAAGGAGAGTTCCACGGAACTCTCTTTGAAGACCAAATTGTAGTCTGTTGACTCTATTCTTTGGGGGAGAAGTGAAAGATGATGGAGTGCCCTTTGCTCAATGAAATAGACAGCTTTGCCCACTTGAAAGGGAAGAAAGAGCTTCGCTTTTTTTCTATTGATATGCAAAGACAAGTTCAAGGAATAGCATCCACAAATGCATTTGGAAAATCCATTAACGGAGACAAAATAAAAAGTCCTTGCCGACAAAAGAAGCTTAATTCTTTTACTCAAAAGGAAATATTAGCCATAAACACAACCAAACATATTTGAAAACAAAATTTACCAAAATATTGTGACAATAATCAAAAGATATAAATATCATTCCTCTTATTCTTTTGCTTACTTA
>CAIGRN010089004.1:0-10281 GCA_903798345.1 Fraxinus anomala | reverse complement strand
GTGGCAAAATCCTGCCAACTCACTTGTCCAAATCTCATAATTTTGAAAGGTATTAATAACAAATATAATTAAATAAATATACTATCTCACGAAAAAGATATATAGAAATACCCACGGTCCTCTCACTTCCAAAAGAGTGTTGGTACCCTTTAGTGACCATACATAGGTACGAAATTTGAGCTATTTAGCCCCGTTTGGTATATTTTAATATTTTCATTCTCTTTCTTCTACTTATTATTAACCACACATTTTTGAATAAAATAATATTTTCTATTACATCAATAACTTTTTCCTTCTTTTTTAACCACATATTCCCCATCCATCACAACAACAAAATGCATTCTACTACTCAAAATGTGTACCAAACGGGGCCTTAGTCCATGTTTGACATTTATTATTTCAAATTTTTTTTTCTGGTATTCATTTTCAACCACATATTTACACAATAAAATATTTTACACGCAAATCTAAAAAATTCTTTATTTTTTAATCACACATTCTCAAAAAAAAAATCACTATTCAAAACTCTATTTTCTAAAAAATAATGACCATTAAATGGGGAATTGTGATCAAAATGCTTCTAATTTTTCAATATGAGATTGACTATTTCAACTTTTTTTTCTTCACCATTTTCTAATTCCAACTATTCTAACTTTTAAGTTGCTTGCTTTAACCTTAATTTCTCATACATTCGAACTCAGTTTTGATAAAATAAATATACTACATCTACTCGATGAGTAAAACATACTTGACCAAAGAGATCATGTATCCGGGACCTAAACAAATAAGTGATCTGGTAAAACAAACTTATAAAATAATCAATTTCCAACAAAAGGTACATCTTGTTATAGTATGTAAAAAGGACTTCTGTTGTGTTAGTTTGCACTCTCTGTCGTAATATTTTTTTATACTAGTATCCGTAGCATTCCATCCTCGACGACGTGACAAGGTAATATATATACTATGATTTCCACTCAATTATTTATATGGATGGCAATGCACATACATTTTATAAAATCCACAACTTTTTAACCACACATCCCATTAACTTTTATCAAAATTTATTTTTTATTTAAACCATACAGAGACTTATTATAATTGTTTCAAGCTGATCTTTTGAAAAACTGAGAACTGAAAAGTTTTTGGGTTGATTCCGTAGCCAATGTTTGGATGAACTTATTAATAACTTGTAATTTCCAGTCAAACTTTAATTAAACCACACATTCACATATACTATAAGGAACCCTGCTACTTGGCCAGCTGAGAACCAACCAATAGGGGGGGAGCCACATAGCCCTCCTGGATGGCCAGATCCCATGTTGCCATAGCCAAGTATCTTTTTCCTACTTTAATGTCTCATGCTCAAAATGGCGAAATGAACCAAAGAGTTTAACATAACACAATAGGGGGGGCCCACGCCTAATAAAAAAAGAGTGGACGGCCCCCCTATTGTGAGGGGGCTATACACCAAGTTGTAAAACTTGTCCATTATTTTACTATAAAAAAAGGTAAAATAATGTCAAATTTTTGAAGGCTATGATGAGCATGCTTCAGCTTAATAAATACTGACTGGAAATATTAACAGCAGCAATATATACAAAAGAAAAATATATCAAATTTTGACTGAAGATAACAAACACCATATGGTGGAAAGGAATGCAGATAATCAAATTGCCAAGGCACCAGAATAAATCCATTAAACCATTGTTAATACAATAATAGAAACTGGCTATAGAACACACTCAGTGTGTGCACCTAATTTAAAAACACTTTTATGGTTCTGCCTAATTGGAAAACATATAGTCAGAATATACTTCAGTCACGAGATACTTCGGTTTGGGGACAAAAAGTCACACAACAGACATAATTTGGTTCATTTCTAGGATACTCAGTAGAATAGTGATGATGAAAAAAGAGAGTAATGATAATGAATAAATATTCAAAAAAAATCAGTATTCAGAGTCTAATACCAGTAAGATGAAACCTGAACTTCGCTTTGCAATATTCGCTAGGTTTAAATATATATTCGATTTCAAAACTCAATGCCTCTTCAACTTTTCTTCATTCTAACCTGAGGCTAGTCTTCAAAAGGTTACGACGCACTTGTTTGGTTTAGCAAAAAAATCAGATTTTTAGTAAATTTTGATAAAATTTGATGAAATGTGTGGCTGAAAAGTTAGATAAAAGTTGTGGATCTCATTTGAAATGCGTGGTTGAAAGTGAGTTTGAGAAAAAAAAAATGATTTTTTTGAAAAATGGGGACCAAACAAGGGCTACATGTCCAGAAATCATTTCAAGGTTTCTATCCTCTCCACTTATAGTTAAGAACGGTATATTTAACTCGATTCTGTCTACCAGACGAAAAGGCAAGCATGAAAATCAGTTCTTCAAACACTGCCATACACAGTAAAATTTTGCCGACTTAGCTGCAGATCCAATATGTCAGACAAATATTTATTAAGAATTTCTCTAAAAGAATAAACTGAGAGCAAATTACAAGAAGCGATGATGGTTTAAAAAGAAAGTCAAAATTGTGAGTTACTAAGAAAAGCAACCATACATCGCGTACTCTGAAACAAGGTATCTACTTTTTGCCATACTGTTGATTGAAGTTCTAGAAGCTTATGTGCTTTATCCTGTAACCCTGACTGGCACCGAATAGTTTCACCATGAATCTGGTCAGCACAAAAACCAAAAATTAGACAAAACTCAGGAATATAGTTGATCAAATGAAGAAAAAAATGCATAACAACTGGAAAGATAACTATTGCAAAAGAAGGCTTCAAAACCTAGATGGTGTTTGTAGTAATGTGGATTATGCAGTACTCTTAGACATTGCCCTTCTTTGGTAGGGACTAAAATCTAGATTTAAATCTAAGTGAAAGTCAACAATTAATATTAATCACATATTTCATGGAATTCACAACTTTTCAACCATACATTTCATCAAAATCTACTAAAAATCTGATTTTAATCCACACCAAATAGGGGGCATTATTAAATAAGATTGAGAAGTAAAAATCTTGTATATTGTAGTGTCCAATCTAGTACAATACTCAGTATCTAACAAGCTCAAAAGGTTCAGTGTTATTTTTTTAGTCTTCAGATGTCATCATTACAACTTAGCATGTATTATTATGTGAAGTCCGAAAGGCCTCTTGTAATGCAAATAAAAATATCCAAAGCAAGGAAAATGAGTAAATATGCACCTTCAAAAATAGTCTGATTACAGCCTGGATAAACTCAAAATTGTTTCTGCAAGATATCTCATGTATAAAATAATCTAGCAGAAGTTCGATGAAGTACAATTCTGGTCTCTTATCAGGTTCTTGCTCATTGTGATCGTCTATAATCTGAAGCATCCTTAGTTCCATATCCAAAGCGGAAGAAGATAAACCTTTAATATAATCAGTAAATGCAGCAACTGCAAACAGCCATGCACGTGTAAGTATAGCAGAACATTTATTTAATGATGAGAATATTTAGGGCTTGTTTGGTAAAAATTAAAATCCAATTAAAATTGAAAATATAGCCGTTATTGGTCCCACTTGTCTAATAAAAGTCAATAATAACAACTAATTTTTCAATTTTAATCCGATTTTAATCTCGACCAAACACACCCTTAGTAATCAAACTAGAACGATCACAGTCAAATGTAAAATTAATGAGACTACTTACAATTATTTTCCTCCGAAGACTGGAGGAAATGCAAGAACTGGGATACTGTGATATCAGTTTTTTTCCTTTTCTTGTCCGTTTCACCAGCCAATGCATCCATCTCTTCATCAGCAGATTGTCTAGGATTAAATAATATTTCTCCAGTGAGAGAAGGAATAGACGGCAGGAAAAAAGGAGCCTTTTCCGGTTTCTTTGGAGGTTCAATTGGTTTGTTTCGGGCCTTTATAATATCCAGATTGATCAAGCTTTGCCACTGACTCCTCGGCAATAGAGAAAGTGTGACTAGATCGGGAATTTGCTGATCTAATATTGAGTGAAAAGCATCTTGGACTTGTGGAGGGTTTGCATTGGCCTTTTCAAAATCATTATCCATAGAATCTTGTGCAGAAGAAACAGATGGTAACTTAACATTCACAATTTCCTTCCCACTCCCGTGGGTAACATTTCTAGAAGTGCTGGAAAACATAGCCCGATTAACCCAAAGATAAACCCCATTTTGATCCACGTGAGTTGTTGCTAAAACATCCATATTTGGTGACAGAGATAATGCAGTTATAGACACGTCAACAGATATAGCATCTATTTGTTTAGCTAGGATCACATCCCAAATTCTAAAAGTCCCATCCATACTAGATGTTAAAAGCCATTTGCCATCCTCACTGAAGCACATATCTGTTATACGATCTGTATGACCTTCAAATTTCCTCACCATCCTCAACGCAACAACATCAAACAAACGGATAACCAAGTCATCTGCCACAGTAGCCAAAAGGCCATTAGAGCGATGATATATTATCATAACCAGTGAACAACCTATTTCCCACCTGGATTTCATTTCACGGGCCTTGAAATCCCAAACTTTTACATCCCCATGGTATCCAGCACTTATCATAATGGTATTTGTCGAATCACAGGCAATACCAATCACTTCACCATCATGACCGCAGGTTTTTCTCTCCTGCATATCTATATAACTGCCTCGACTGACTCCTGACTGAAGATTAAAACGCTCAATCCAACCACCTGCTGTCCCTAAAACAGCGAAATTGCCACAAACACTGATGGCACAGGACTTAACTGGAGTTGGATTCTCTGCACGCGGGGTTAAGATATGCTCACCAATAACAAAATTTTGAAGCCTCCACACATACGCATGAGAAGTATCCATATGGCATGTAACTACATTGCACCAATCACGTTCCCGGATTTCAGCAACATCAAATGCAATTACAGGCTTCAGCTTTATTTCTGTTTCCTTCAGACTGAGCTTTTTTGCTCTTTTAGATACATGGCGTTGAGAAAGCTCTCTACTCTGCTGATCCTGGATAACAGAGAAAAGACGAAAGGCACGGTCCTGGCCAGCAGATAGAATGTGCCGTCCATTAGCATAGAACCTGATGCAGAGAGGCGGAGCACTGTGCCCACTTCTAAAACGCAGCAGACGAGGATCCCCATCACTCGTATCAAAGATCCACATTTTGATAGAATTATCTGCTGACGAACTCATCAGCACAGGCTCATTAGCAAAGAAGTGAAGTGAAACTATAGAGCAGTCATGCGCATCTCTAATGACAGAATGAAGCTTCCTCTTCTGAAGATTCCATACACTTATTACTCCAGACGAACCACCGGATGCTAAAAGGGGCTGCCCATCAGTGCTGAAAGATAAAGCAGTCACAGAACCTCTAGTAGAATGAGTGAATGTCACTATCTCTTCATCATAACGAATGTTGTGGACATGAATCTTTCCGTCAGAACAGCCAATAGCAACAACATCTAGTGCAGGTGATGAAACACAGCAATATACGGACGACTTCCACCCTTTGAACTCGTAAAGGTTTTTCTTTGTGCTAATATTCCAAAGTTGCAAAGAACCTTCCTGTGTTCCAATAATTACCTGTTTGTGTACATCAGAAAATATACCGTTATTAGCAAGGACATATTCGTACTCGGTATATATCAATCCAGTGTTGAAGGTGACATAATTGATACCTTGTTTAAATAAGTATCAGGATGCATTATGCAACTTGGGCAGTTATTTTCTAGCAAAATATGCCCAATCGGAGCAAGATTCTGGTCTATTCCTTTAAATGCCCAAATAAAGATATGGCCTTCAACGTCAACACTCAAAAGACTTTCGCCAAAAATAAGCAGGTGATTCACCTTGGCATTGTGGCTGCTCCAAGTATCCACCTGTTCAAGCGTGAGTGTCATCTTTTTTAAGCAAAGAAAACTATCATAACAAATGGCTAAGCCTCAATTTGGCAAATTTATAAATCATTTATAAAATGGTGAAACTTCTTTTTCAACCACACATTCCAATAGATCCACAAGTAGTATCCACTTATCTGCCACCCATTTCTATTTATTTATAAATTAAACCGTTTATAAATTCTTCCCAAACGGAGGCTAAGTTAACACAAAATTTCATTCTTCAAAACTAGTTACTACATTCATTTATCAAGAAATATTGGTAGGTTCTTTTTGGGTATCCTATTTTCCTGGCAAAGAAAAACATGAATAGTCTTTGGGTCCTGAAGGTAGAGATACATGTAATCTCACGTATAGATTAATCACTACTTTGAAACAGTTTAAACATAAAAGTAAAGAAGATAAAACTACACGAGGCTTATATGTGTAGGTGTGCAGTGACCAATACGGATGATGATGTTATTAGAGAAACAAAATAATTAAAGGTTCTCTTGTAATCTATACTTCTCTTTTCTTGTGGAAGTATTTTATCAGGAACAAACCTGATGAGCACGCTTAAAAACTGCGATGTTGTGGCCATATGCTGCAAATGTGTAGTCTCGATAGGAGGCAAGAGCTCGTATCTTCTTTGGCAGTTGAGAACCTGCATCAAATGTTTCTGCATCAAAACTTCGATATCTGGTTCCACAACTCAACTAGATGGTAACATCTACCAGACAAACATAGATTCATTTGCTACTTGATGGGATAGTGTAAATTACACTACTACCACGTTTAATGTGAAATGTATTAAGAACAAAGTAAAATGTTATGTTCAATAGTATTATCGGATATCAAAGCTCCCGTAAATATTAAAAAGGAAAAAAAAAATACTTAATACTAAATGTAACTAGAGAACACCCGTTTCCTTCACCTTCATTTTAACAAATGAAATAATTCTAACCACAACTCATCGTACAATGCAACTTCAGTTTTTCTTTTTCCTTCAAAAAATATCTATTTAGTTATTGTGGGCGGGTTCAAATTACAAAGATATAAGGATCCATTTGATTGTAAGGATGGAATTTGGGTGGAAAGAAAATGAATTCCAGGAAATTAAATTGCCTAGAATTCATTTTATAGGAAATTGTCAATTAATTGTGTTTGATTGGTATAATTTTCCACCTAAAAAATGTTGAAATTTTGGATCTTTTGGTGTACGTTTGACTTGTTTTCCATGGAAATTGTCCATAAAGGAAAAAGAATTTACAATTGGGGATAGAATTTGTTTCCTTTACCCAAAAAATAAAATAAAATAAAATAAAAAGCAAGCTGGAAAACCATTTTCTCAACAAAACCATGGGAAAACGAATTCCTCAAAAACCAAGAATTGGGCACGTGTGGGGGCATAAGGTGGAAATTGAATTGCCAAGAACATTTGGCCAATCAAACATGGAATTTGGGTGAAAATGGAATTTTCCATGGAACTGGCCTAAGTCTTTAAAAAGCTTCAAAGTCGTGTTCCATTTATATTCAGTCCAAAAATACAAAACCCTGAAAAGATATCTTCATCTTCCCATATGTAAATTAACCCCAGAAAGTACGAATTTAGCACATTAATAAATTTCCAGCTAAGATAATTGAAAATAAAAAGAGTAGCGGGAGCTTACCAACAAGTACTAAATTCAGCTTGGCACACTGACAAAATAAATATTTGAAATATGTTAAAACAATTTAAATGAGATACGTAATACAATAAACAAGTGGTAATGTAAAGAAAACAAGAAGAAACGGTACGTTGTAAATTTGGAAGGCTTTGCCGACGCTGACGGTGACAAAGGTTTCTGTGCCGAGCCGTTGTACGGAGAAGGGCACATTGGTTGTTATGTATCCGATTGCTCGAAAAGGTTCAAATACTCCCATTCTGAATTCGGCTTCAGCTCTATCCTCCTTCCCAAGTACACTAATCAGGGATAAAGAAGGGCGGGAAACTGAGAGGGGCAAAAACGACGGGAAAGAAGGAGGGAGCGTGCGGTTGGGAACTAGGAGCGGCTGGAGTAGGTGGGAGGGCGCCGGGGGAAACGTGCAGGGGATTTTTTTACCGTTTTATTTGTCGCCCTCTTTGGTACTGTCGTCCAGCGGGGGCTTAGGGTTTTTAGCATGCGTCGTAGTAAAACTGTAAAAGTTTACTTTAACCCTCCTATTTACTCGCGTAATTTTATGAATATATGCTATTAAAAATTATTATTTTATTAATAAAAAATTTAGGATCATGCTAGGCTATGTATAAGGGATCACATTCACGACGCTCCCTCGATAGGGACCGTCATCTATTAATTATGTATAACTTTTATGCACATAAAGAATAATTCAAGAATTTAATGAATTTTGCAATAAAGGTCTTAAACATTTCAAAATATGCTACCAAATTTCAAACTTTCTAACATCAGTTATATTCAAATCTTTTAATAAGTCCTTGCTTGGCTACTATTCTTCAAAAAAAATGACAAATTTATTTTCAATCACTCATTCTCACAATAAAATATTTTACATACATCTTGTCCTCGAGTAATATCCACACACTCTCGAAATGCTCCATATTTTACAAGCTGGGTGGAATGTCCACACACTCTCGAATGATTGCATCTTGTCCTCAAGCCTCTTCTTCGAGAACAAAAATGACCTATTCAATAGCTCTTAACAGAGTTTCAACTGGGCTTCAGCAAAGGGATGAAGATTGGGTAGGAAATTAGGATTTAAAATTGTCAATTTGGATTTCAGACAAATTGCTTTTAAGTGACATATTGAAGACTGGGAAGGCCGAATGGAATCGCAAAAGTTGCTTTGAAATTTCAATTGGATTGGATCATGAATTCGGGAATTGGGGTATACAGATGACGTGGTTTGAGTTTTAGGACTGTAGACTTGGCTAATAGGTCTGAGATTTGAACATTGACCAAACTTAAAAATAAAAATAAAAAATGTTCCAAAACGGATATGGGCCGGAACCCATTTATCCATCCCCTAGATTCACCCTTGGACGAAGAGACAAAATAGTCTACAAATATCAAGATTTCTCTTGGAGTAATCTTCGACGAAGGATCAAGCACAACTCCTATGGTAGAAATAATTAATAATTTATCTCCATTTATTATAAAATTAAATTAAAACTAAAAAGTTCGTGGAACTTCGTATGTTGAACATGATATGCCGCACCACATTTTCATTTTCATGTCCATTTCTATTTCCATTTTCAGTTGATGTGATTATTCCTTCTTCAAAATAACAAGAAGTTATTTGTACCTTAGAAATCAACATCACGATTTTGATGAAAATTAAATAAAATTAGGCCATAAAAAAAAATTGTGAATGCATATACCAAACAATACTTTGAGATCAACTGCACAGTTTTGATAAAAATAGAAAAAAATTAGGTCAAAGAATAAAAATGTGTGAACAGATATTTTAGACGAGAAATTACAAAATAAAACATTCCGTTCAAATTAAATGTAACACTAAATATTTATTTATGGTGTGAATGACTAGCTATTCAACACAGCAGCACCAACAACAACAATAATAAGGGTGTGTTTGAGCTACATTATTTTGGAAGAATGTATTTTGGAATAGTAGATTGATAGAGAACGTGTGGTTAAAAAAAGAAGGAAAAGTTATTGATATAATAGAAAATATTATTTTATTGAATAATGTGTGGTTAAAAATGAGTAGAAGAATGAAAATGAAAATTTTAATGTGACTCAAACAAAGTTGATGAAATACATTCTTTCAAAAATATATGTTGATGAAATTTGTAGTTGAAAGTTGTGGGATACATAAAACATGTGGTTGAAATGAATTGTCGGTTTGGACTTAAATTAAAATATAGATTTTAATCGGTATCAAGCATGGACATAATCATGAATCTTATTATATGTGATAATTTAAAAGTAAAAATAAAATAAAAATACGTATAATACACACACACACACTCTCTCTCTCTCTCACACTAAGCTTTATTTATTAAGACCCTGTTTGACACCAATTTTCATTCTCATTTTTTTATCTATTTCTTCATTTGAACCACACATTTTTCAAATAAAATAACATTACGCGCAAATCTAAAACTTTTCATTACTTTTCAACCACACATTCTTTCATTAATTTTTATTCGAAAATTTATTTTTTTTCCCAAAATGGGTGTCAAACACAAGCTAAAAGTATATGAAATTAAAAAAATTGAGAAAATTATATTCATAGATTGCATTTTTTTCTAAAAAGAAAAAAAAAATAAATAAATAAATAAATAAATATATATATATATAAAGCCTCGAACCTGAACTTGCCTTGCCTCATCTTAAGTGGGGGCACAAAATGATCATCTGTCCCGAACCTGTTCAATTGACATTCCTAATT
>CAIGRN010088953.1:0-10344 GCA_903798345.1 Fraxinus anomala | reverse complement strand
ATTATCTGTGTTTACTATATTGTTATTTATTTTCTATAAGTCAAAAGTAGTTAGGAAAAATCATCATAATTATTTACTTGCTTTCGTCGAATAAATGTTAGAAAAATTAGATTAACATCTGAAGTATAGTTCTCGTGGGAACGATAATCCGGATTCAAAAGTCCACTATATTACTTGTTACGATATCGTACACTTGCAATATAAAAAAAAAAAACGCAACAATGATCGAATTAAACAGATGCAAAAAGTTGAATGAATTTATAATCGGATATTCTAGAAGAGATGGTTAAAATCCTCTACGATGATTTTCATCAAGATCTTGAATTTTCACGTTTTTCGCAGCCTATAAAATTCGGAATTCATGAACCCTTGTTTTGATCTTTATTAATCTTTATCGCGTTTTAATTTTTGTGTTAATAGAGATTAATCTCTATTAATCTATGTTTATGTTTAGTCCCTCCGCTTTCAATTTAAACTCTCATTTTCTTTCTTCATTCTCAATTCACCTCAAAGCCGGGATTTTTACATATACAAGCAATACTGACATTAAATTAAGTAGAAATTCACTCAAATAATTAATATGAAGCATGTTTAAAACCTAAATAAGTGTGTATAACACAATTAAGGCTACACTACTTTTTAAAAGTGGATGACCAAATTGAAAATCATCTTTTGGTTCACATTTAGTGAATAGTAACACCTTTTTTTTTATAACTCAAATTTAGATGCGATTACAGTTTATACACACTTGAGTCGAACATTCGGAGGGACGACACACTTGAAAAGTGGTTTTTCTAGCTGTGGACCTCCCTTTACGACGTGCGGACAAGATCTTCGAAGGGACGACAAAGTGCATCATAACTTTGCCATTACAGAACAAAGCGCACCATAACTTTTCGAAGAGTGTTATTTTCCGTTGTCTCATAGTAGATGGATTCCCCTTGAGAAATTTCTCCTACCCGTAATATAAGTTTGACTTAGACATGCCCAAAAACGAATTAGAGATTGTCTTACATTTCAGACTCAATTATTTAGTGAACCATACTACACGAACATAGAGGATGGCCGAACACACACAGGAGGGTTGGCATTTTTTAATTCAGGCGGGATCCACACGCAAATGTGAGGGTCGGTCAACCCCTATGTCAAATTTTTCGAGCACTTCAACAAAATTATTATTTAGCAATTGACCGTTGTAACATTAATGAATGTCCAAAGAAAAGGGAAGACAATTCATTCATTACCCCCGACCAAGTCATATCTTTCATTAGGGAGCTCGTGATGACATCAAAGGGCTACAAGTGAACTTGCTGGAAATGCATATGATTTGGTTTAATTTCGTAATGAAGTTGTCTCAAAGTGGAGCCTTGTGATCCACATATACTCTATTCTTGGTAACAATTCATGCCAAGTGAAAATAATTGCTTCTTCATAAAACATGACATGTGGGTCCAACTGTCCAAATTAATTATAAGCAGTTTAATACACTTCCAAAAGAAAATAAGCCACCAGGTTATCGAGTTAATTTGATCAACGCGGTACCGAGGTGTGTCCTAGAGTAAACCTGTCGAATGCTTGAATTTATGACTTTGTTTTGATCTCATTACATGAACTTCGATGATTAACTCCTGAAAAAATTCCGACTTTGGTGGTTAAGAGAGATCGCGATTGGTTACTAAAACACATAGTTATGCATGTACTCGATCATACGAACGTAATATAATATCACAACAAGATCAAGTTCTAACTTTCGATTATTCGTCGTACCCGAAAAATGATAATGATTAGATTTATTTGTGAAAGAGAAACTCGTGAATGCTGCTATCTTATCTACTTAACACATCTAAACAAGCTGCCAAGTTTCACCAGGACACCATTGTATCACTTGATCACCAAGAGAAGCTTATCTCCAAGGCTTATGCCCAAAGCTTAGGGATATTAGAAGAAAATTATCTCTTAGATTACTAAAAAATCATTCAACACAAAATGATAAATAAAGCAAAAAAGGTATACAACAAAAGAAACACAATGAATGTGCTGATCAAATATATATATTCGTATATAGCGCGACGCCTACACTGGCAAATAATTCACAGCTGATAGATCCTATATATTCTGATAAATATAAAGGAAATAGAAATACATATGGCACAACAGATCTAGCATACATTCGTTATACGTACATATATATGTGCGCGTGCGCACGTGTACATGTACATGTATGTATAACGCGTCAAAAAGAAAAAGAAAATCTCATGGTTGCTTTTGTTTCTGCGTATAGATATAATCAAGATGAGCTTCAAGGGTTCTTCTCATCATGCATTCATCTTCTCCAATTCCATCACAGCTCTTTTGATCCATATCTACCATATGTTCTTCATTATCCTAAATATTGACACATGTAAATAAAATAATCAATAATCAAATATCGCGATAGGATTCTCATAAACTTATAAATAAAACAGATATGATAAAAAAAATATATATATAATTAACGACGCGTGTAAATACTTACCTCTCTATGAGTTTCCATGGGAGTGATGTCGTGAAATGTTGGCTCCGGTCGGGCACGGGTATGGGACAGCGTTAGAAATAGAAGGATGGTTATTGCACAAAGTGTGATGACCTTAGACATGTTCTCCGTATGGTGGTTTTGAATGGGGTGGGGAGGAATGAGGGTAAATGAATTTATAGTGTTAAGAAGGGAAGGGCAATTATGTCACTTCAAATTAAGAAAATGGTCAATATCTATCCAAAAACTAAATATAGAAAAATAGTTATCCAGGCCATCAACTTGGATGGTAAATGATAAAAGAAATGGTTGGCCTCATTTTCACAGTTGAATATAGTTAAGATTAATAATAATTCTAGAAGATTTTTGAAGATGTGCTCAAATGAAAAAAACAAAAAGTAGTTCAAAATTGAACTCTAGAAGATACATTAGAATATTTTAAGTTGAGAAGACAATGAGACACATTCTCCAATTCTCATAGAGATTAATAACGAAACAGGACGGAGTTTCCAGTTAATTGGGGAACAAGGGGACGGGGGCTAAAACCTTGCCCCGAGTCGAGAACTGGCCAGGCTGTCCTTGTCTTGCCCCGATTAAAAATTTATATTTATATATAAAAATAATATAATATAAAAAATATATTAATAGGCTAAATATTCCTAGGCAGGGTGGGAACGGAGAATGAGATACTTACTCTTTTGCCATTCCTAATTTTAAGTGTTGTGGACTCGTACTTCTCTCCACTAGTTCTGATCTCTTGTTTTGTTTTGTTATTATCAGTTAATAAATTTTAAAACATATTTAAGTTTTAGTTATATCATAAAAACTAAAAAGGACAAGAAAAGAACCACTGGATGGTACATATGATTAGATTCATTATGTTTGAAGTCTTTAGGCTCCTACATTCTACATTGCATAATATATCATTATGATTTCTCCCATGCTTAACAGTATGTACAGAATGATTTTATGGACCACATGGATAAATATATTCGATTTCGCTACTCGTAGATAAAAAATGTACACAATAAATTACATAATATGATGTGAAGGAAAAAAATTAGATGAAAAAATTGATTTTGTTTTAAACTGACAAACAATAGAGTGTCATGTGACATTGTGTAATCCATTATGTAAATTTTGACGTACATGTAGCAAAATCCAAATATATTACACCCCCCCCCCCCTTTTTTTAAAGTAAAACAGTCTTTTTGTTAATCTTGATGAATAAATATTAAACTTAAGCCTAATATATTCTATAAAATTATTACAAGATATATAACAACCTAATCTTGTCTGTATTTTGAATAAAATAACAATAATCTAAATTGAATGGGAATTTGAATTTGAACCTAAACATGAATACGTTCTATTGTCGAGGTGATTGAATGTTACTACTGTTGTAGATTAATTAGTTTCTTTCTATTCGAGTTGTCCAAGGTTTATGTTGTGGGAAAAAATTGAATTTGAACCTCAACTTGAATACTTTCTATTGTTGGAGGTGACTAAGTGTTACTATTGTTTCTTTTCACATCATTCTACGTAATCTCTTATGTACTATTTTTGTGTACAAATAACATAATCCATTGTTTCGTTCTATTTAATGCTAAAGGACTAAACACTAGCTACAAACAAATAACAAGTTGAAGCAATGAAAAGTACGTACGTATGGAGAGTTGACCATTTGTTTAAAAATAAAGAGCAATGGTGGGGTTGGTTTGAAAATGGAAAAGTAAGAATGTTGACGGAAAAGTATAAGCATGACATTTTGGCAATAAATAGGTGAATAGAACCTTCTTTGGTTAGAATTTTATACATACTGGCAACTATTTGGTTAAGGAAATGACGTATTGTCTAATATCTTGGGATTTTCTATCAATTGGCCACAAAATGGTTTTATGCATCTTCATTAATATCGTCTCACATGTGCAGTTGTGTATGTTTTAAGTGTCACAAAGTCTTGAGCATCAATATGTCTACTTGCAATGTTCATGTCGATTTTTGGGTGTCCAAGGACATGTCATAAACTACAAGATCACAAGTCGATTTGGTGATAATAGAAGTCACAAAAATTGCTCAATCTGTCACAAATAAGACCATCTACGAGTTGGTGACGATTGTTGATATGGGCATCTCAAAGAAATTTGTACAAGGGCAAAACTGATAAAGTAGGGTTTACTACAAGTTTATGATGGTGTAATTTCCATTGCAAAAAATAAAAATAAAAATAAAATTGCCGTGATATTGTGATAGTTATTTATGATTGGGCTTCATTATAAATGAAATTTTTAACCGTGGCATTTTTCGGTTGCAAATAATAATATTACTTTTTAAGATAATAGCTTTTGTGAAAAATAATAACTTTTACGGTGGGGATTATATACGTCTCATTAAATTTTCCCTTTTATAAGTTATTTGAGGTTATGTTTCTTATATTTGAACTATATTTTAATTGCATAAAAGGTTAGTAACATTTATACATTATCACACTTATCTCTTCCAACTTTTTTCTCACTTCATTCTTATCCCGACTTTTCATTAATTAGCATATATTGATCTAGTTAATGGTTTCTAACCAAATTTCTGTTATGAGTAAAAGACTTAGTCCTTGTTTGGTATCGATTAAATTTTTAATTTTAATCTAAGTCAAAGTCAACAATTTATTTAAACCACATATTTTATGACTTCATAACTTTTTAACCACATATTTCATCAATATCTATCAAAATCTACTAAAAATATGATGATTTTAATTTTCACCAAACATGGACTTAGTTGTGGGGTATTTAAGAATAAGGGAAAAAAAAAATACAAAATCACAACTAAGTTCCTGTTTGATGGCTATTATTTTGAGAAAATGGAATTTTGAATAGTGATTTTTTGAAGAATATATGGTTATAAAATGAGGAAAGGTTTTCGATTTCGTGCAAAATATTTTATTGTTTAAAATTGTAATTGAAAATGAGTATGATAATTAAATAATTTCGAATTAGTGGTTGTCAAATAGGGGGCTAAATATTTGTTCCTTAAGTACAAGATTTGTTAATTAATAAAATATTAAAGATAAGAACGTGACGAAAAGGTTAATAACATTAATGTGACAATAAATAAAGATTAGGAGCCTTTAATATTATACTTAGGATTTGGTGCATTTATATATAATATGGTATTAATATAACTGTCCATCATTTAATTGTATTTGTTCTTTAAAAAGAAATAATTTATTCCTAAGAAAAAAAAACCCTTTTAGTTTTTCATAAAAAAATTTGTCAACAGTCATAAATCATAATTTTATTAATTAATCATTACAATATTTAAAGTCACAAAAACTATGGAAAAACTTTGAACAACTAGAGAAATTAGAAAAATCATTCATTCTAGAACTGCAGACGCGTGAATCAGAGTTGACTAAAAATATATCTTCACAAGAAAAACTGAAATTCAAATAAACTAAGACAATGAAAAGTAAGCATTCCATAAATTATTTAATCAATAAGGCCATGCAACCCCAAAATTAGGAGTGAGTTCATATTAGGCTTGTCTCATTTTGCAACAGTAATTATACTAATTTAATGATGTAGAACAACAATAGTTAAGTTGTGTAGGACATGTGAATGTAGGGACGATCCCCGAATAGGTGCGATCGCACATAACTCCATAATTATAGGACACAACACTCATATAATGTGATAAGAATTTTTTATTTTTTTAATTTAAATGGCACAAAAGTAATGAAGAAAAAAACGAACTACAAATGACAATTATCCAACTCACATAATATAGTCCATTTAAAAAACTATACCCAACAAATCAGCAAAAGGAAAAAAAAAATGATGTATGCACTAAAGTATTGAAAATTTGTAATTAGATTATAACCAATAAATAAGAAAGATGAAATAATTGATATATAAAAGTATTATATTTGTAAGTTTCCTATTGATATATAAGAGTTGGAATGCTGATTATATTTCGATTAACTAAGGGCGTAGTTTTTAAAATATTTTGTCTATATTTTGATTGAATTTAAGTGAAGAAAGTGATTTTTTATTAGCTATTTGAGTGAGTTGCAAAAGGTAAATAAGTTAAAAACTTTGAAAGGAACTAAGAAAAACAGGCGACGTTGAATTGTTTAAGTCTATGAAAGTATTGTCTTCTTTGTATTCTATTTTCATTGCAAGTAATTTGAAAGAGTTCTACAAAGTGAAAGTTGATTAATAAATGAAGGATTTAGTGATTGGATACATCTTAGTGTGTTGCTTAAGGAAAGTGAAATATGATGCATGTTTGTTGGATTGATTATGTGTTAGACGAAAAACAAAAAAAATAAAAATATAGAAGCATAAAAAGTAGATTTTGTACTTTAAACTTCGATAGAAGATTTAGCTATTGACCATCGACCAAATCAGAAGAAAGATTAAACTTATCAAAAATTATAAAAAAGTAGACATTGATGATGAAGTAAATATTGAAAATGATGCAAATGAAGTTATAAATGATTTTATCGATAATAAGTTCATCCTCTCCAATATTTATGATAATCCAAGAACATCGAACAATCTTGATTTGTTAGTGATATATAGTTCTATAAGAGGTATTTCATTCAAAATGGTTCTATAGATAAATTTGTTGGATGTTTCTCTTATACTTTTATACTCGTGATTGATCAAATGGTGAGAATTTACTCAATAGCTTTATTATTATTTTTCTTTATATTATCTTTCTTAATTAAATAAAAGAAGAACACTTTTTTAGATTTCGCACCGTCCTCAAAATTTCAAAGACCGACCCTAAATGTAACAGTCTTAAACAAAATTCCTCATCTTACTAAACATGGTGAGAGTATAAGTGAACTCACAGGAAGCTATTTTATTTATTTCTAGACGTACAAGTCAAAATTGAAATTTCATACAAGAAATTCATCCATTCTTCTAGTACTCTTAACGAAAAAGTTGCTGAACATGTACGGAACAAAATTTCTTGATGCTATATGTAGACTTTGACGAATGTATCATAAAAGTCTTCAGGAATTTTCGTTAGCGCGTGAGTCATCTAATAGATTAAGAATAATGCCTCATACATCATTTTTCTACATCATACTTCACATTACTACTGTTGGCAACAAAAAAATTGTTTGGAAAAACCATTTAAAAAAAAAAGATATTGTTCAATATTGTATTATCACGTGGCAGAGTATAAAACTTGGTGTATACCATGATATTAACCAAGATTAATTCCGTCTTTCACTACAAGAGATTTAAAGATAGTTCATTAATTGTTCTTAGATTTAGAAAAGAAATTAATGACAAATTTTGCAGCACAAAAATTCGTAATTGTGAATTAAAAAAAAAAATCAAGGACGAATTTTCACTACAAGAGATTTATAGATAGTTCATTAATTTTTCTTCGTTTTAGAAAAGAAATTAATGACAAATTTTGCAGCAGAAAAAATTGTAATTGTGAATCAAAAAATAAAATTAAAATTAAAATCAAGGACGAACTTTCACTGCAAGAGATTTATAGATAGTTCATTAATTTTTCTTCGTTTTAGAAAAGAAATTAGTGACAAATTTTGCAGCAGAAAAAATCGTAATTGTGAATAAAAATATAAAATCAAGGACGAACTTTGAACTATTATAAAAAAAAATGTAAAGCATGCATTTTACTACATTTTAGATTAAGAGAGATAATATTTTAAAAAAAATTCAGAAGAATATTATTTCCAGTTTGACATTTAAAAAAATTCTTGTAGAAGAACTAATAAGTGAATAAGAGATAAAGAAATAATTACGATATTATGTTGAATTCATACCAAATATTCATCATGAAACACCATTGATGAATCAAAGAAAATTTCATCAGAAACCGTATTAGGCAAATTGTTGTGAAACGACCTCCCTAAACGATAATGTAAGTACAGTATTTTTTCAGTCGGCTCTGACCAAATGACTGAATATGTTTCGACACCACAATTGACTAAACATATCACGTAATCCATTTGGACCATTTGAAGTAGCCTAATTATATTAGTGCTGCTCATGGTCCAACCCAAACTTGAATGGCTCTTATCTGTTGACAGTCCACCTATTATTTTCTATTGGGCCGTATTATTCTCTATTGGGCCTAACCTTAAAAGCCCTTAATCAATCTTTATACATACACACTTGTGCCCATTACTGTTGATGAATGAAAAATACTCATAGCCTTTTCATTTGAGAGAAAAAGCGGCGGTTTCATTTTGGCTTTGTGCTCCCTGCCTCTCTGTAGTTTTTGTGCTACCATTTTCTCCTTCTCCAGCCTGTATGGCTGACTTCGGTTTGGCTAGAGTGTTCTTCATCCCAAAGTTCCCTTTGTGGGCAGAAACTTAGAGCAACCATTTGGGATTGGTGTGGTTTGTGTTTGGGTTTACAGATTGTGGTGTTGATCTATACTGAGCTCGGATCCCTTGGTGCAATTGGAGGCTGTTTTTATTCTACATTTTGTATCAGAGCCATCTTTCGGTGTCGATCGGGCGAGATCGACAAGGAAGAAGACCGGCCGAATAGCGCAGACGGGATTTTTTGGAAAAAAATCGGACCTGTTTTCTTTGATTTCGGCCAAATCGTTGATCTGATGGAAAAACGGACGACAGACCCATTCCTTGTAAACTGAGGCGCATCTGGTCGTGGTGCACGCGTGCTCCGACGGCGACGCGTGGCGGTGGGTTCCGGCCAGAATTTTTCAGGCAGTTTGTTCATTTTTAACTCCTGAACGTATTGATATATTCATTTTAGTGTTTCAGGCTTTACAAAAATTTTGGACGATTTTGCCTTTTGGTGATTAAGACAGATTCGAGGTTGTAACTGCACAATACATTTACTGAATTACTTTAGGCCATAAATTGCGGCCCTAAAGCAGTAAATTCGCAACTCTCGTAAATTACATACTCAAACAGGTCAGCTCTGGTAAATTGGCTGATCCTCTTTTAATTTCAGCACTAGCGCGTCATCGTGTGGGGTGACAATATGATTGGGGTTACCGTGTCGGGAAACCATTGCTTCTGCTAGAAACTACGAATTATTTGCTCTTCATTGCTATGTGATTGAATTTTGCTCTTTTGATAAATTACAGCATATTATCTTTTGTGATATATCGTGAGTGAAACTGTTTTTTGTTGATATCTTTCTAGTTGCATTGATAAGTCCCTAGAATANAAAATTAAAAACTACTTGCTCTTAGTTGTTACGTACTTAAAATTGTTCATTTGATAAATTGCAGCATATTATCTTTTGTGATATATCGTGAGTGAAACTATTTAGTTGACATATCTCTTATTGCACTGTTAACTTATCAGAATACCTAGACCATCCATTTGAACATTCCCTTGATGTAAGATCGTGAATCTTACGAAACCCTTGGAATTTAAAACGGTGTATATTTGCGAACCTAGGTCTGCTTTGTGTGGTTTAATTGTGACTCTGTATTTCTTGTTCTGAAAATGACAACGTACAATTTTGATTTGGAAACTTTTAATGGAAAATGAGATTTTTCTATTTGGCAACTAAAGATGAGAGGTATTTTGGTTCAACAAAAGGTTTCAAAAGCCATTGATGGCAACTTTCTCGCTGATTTTTCAAAAGAACAAAAAGAGGAAGCCGATGAGCTTGCCCATACCTAAATTATTTTACACTTGGCTGACGCTGTTTTGAGAAAAGTGGGTAAATTGAAAACCATTAAAGAACTTTGAAAAAAATTGGAAGATATGTATGTGCTTAAATCTACTCCAAACAAACTTTACTTACTTGAGCATTTTTTCAGTTTCAAAATGGATTCTTCAAAAGACTTGGATGACAATT
>CAIGRN010088948.1:0-10987 GCA_903798345.1 Fraxinus anomala | reverse complement strand
GATTACAATAGACTTAAGGTTTTTGTATGTGCTGCATATTTCCATCAAAATGAAGGAAAATTTGAACCAAGATCCTTCAAATGTGTCTTCTTGGGTTATGGGGAAGAGACCAAAGGGTACAGACTTTGGGTTAAATGCAAAAATGGTTTTCAAGTTATTATCAGCAAAAATGTCATCTTTAATGAAAATAATTTTCCCTGTAAGACTAAATCTGAAACTGCATCTGATAATACTGCTCCTATAATTGAGACCATTCTTGAAAATCAAACAGATAATTATAATGATTTGATTGAGGTGGAGTCTACTCAATCTGAAGCTAATCGGGATCTGAGTGAACCTAATGATGAAACTGAATCTATTAATCCTTCATTGGTTGACTACCAACTGATTAGAGACAGATGGAATGAACATAATTCCTTCCAATAGGTTTAACAGTGATGATTTTGTTACTCTGTTTACTGCTCTTGATTCTCTGAATTCTAAACCCTCCGCTTTTGAAGAAGCTGTCAACTGTTTTGGGTCTAAATTTTGGAAAGAAGCTATGAATGAAGAAATGGAATCTTTGATCAAAAACAAAACTTGGATTTTGGTAAATAAACCTGCAAATTAGAAAGTAGTTGATCGTAAATGGATTTTCAAAATTAAAGAAGGGGATTCTAATGTAGGAGGTAAAAGTTATAAAGTTAGACTTGTTGCTAAAGGCTTCACTTAAAAAGAAGGAGTGTACTACAATGATATATTTTCTCATGTTGCTAAATACACCTCTATTAGAATTCTGCTTGCCCTGACTGCTCATTTTAACTGAGAACTTGATCAGCTTGATATAAAAACTACTTTTGTGAATGGGGATCTTGAGGAAACCATTTATATGAGTGGGCTATGAAGTAAAATCTAATGCTCATAAGGTCTGTCTGTTGAAAAAATCTCTTTATGGCTTGAAGCAAGCTCCCAGACAATGGTATAAAAATTTCAATTCTTACATTGAGACTTTGAGTTTTGTTAAGAGCAATTATGACTCTTGTCTCTTCTTCACGGGATCAGGAGGACCTGAATCTATTTACCTGCTTTTCTATATTGATGATATGTTGCTTGTCAAAACAGATTTGAAATAGATTCTATTAAATCAAAACTAAAATCTGAGTTTGAAATGAAAGATTTAGGACAAACTAAAAAGATATTAGGCATGGAAATAGAAAGAAACATAATTGACTGCATGTTATGGTTAAGACATTGTGCATACATTAAGAAAATACTTGAAATTTTTTCTATGATTGACTGTAAATCTGCTTTGTTTGTCTATTGCAAATCATTTCAAACTATCTAATGAACAGTCACCTAAACTAATGAAGAGTTTAAAAGAATGGAAAACATTACCTATGCTAACACTATTTAATCCATAATGAATCTTATGGTATGCACTAGACCTGATTTGACTCATGGTATAAGCATTTTAAGTAGAATTATGGCTAATCCTGGTGAGACATATTGGCTTGCTATGAAATGGATGTTAAATACTTGAAAGGCTCAACTGATTTAGGTCTATTGTTTAAAAAATGTAATGAAGACATTGTTTTGAAAGGTTACACTGATTCTGATTTTGTTAGAGATCTAGCTAAGAGAAGATCTACCTCTTCTTATGTTTTCACTTTGTGTGATGGGTGCAATAGCTGGAAATCTCAATTGCAAAAACTTGTTGTCTTGTCTTCTACGGGGGTAGAATATATAGCTGCTTGTAATGCTGTTATGAAAGTCTTTAGTTAAGAAGGTTACTTAATGAAATTGGCTTTGTGAATAATTCTGTCAAAATTTATACTGATAATCAGAGTGCTATACATCTCAGCAAAAATCTCATGTATCATGATCGAACTAAACATGTTGATATTAAGTTCCACTTTGTGAGGAACATGGCTAAAAAAGGTTTGATCAGTCTAGAGAAAATTTCAACTGAGTTCAACCCTTCTGATTTGGGAACCAAAGTTTTACCTTTAAATAAATTTAGAAACTNACTTTGTGAGGAACATGGCTAAAAAAGGTTTGATCAGTCTAGAGAAAATTTCAACTGAGTTCAACCCTTCTGATTTGGGAACCAAAGTTTTACCTTTAAATAAATTTAGAAACTATTTGAATACTCTAAACATTACTGATTTGCAGTAAGTTAAGAATAATCAAGTAGGGCTGTGTGTGAATAAATTCTAACATTTTGTTTTTTTTTTTTTTTATAGGTTGAATAAGAGTAAATGATACATAATGGTTCTCTAGTACACTAAGTCATCAGGAATTATTCAACAAGGTAGAGATTGTTATGAATTGGGTTGCCTCATAATTCTTTGGCCTAGTTGATTGTGTTGGGCCAGTGCTGATCCAGATCTTTGGCCCAAATGTTATTACTTGGTTGATAAGTCGTGCTTGCATTTTCTTTTACACGCCTTTATCAATTTTCTTGGCTTTGTGATCTGGCCCTACACTTGGCCAGATCTCCACCGTTGGTGAAAGCTCTTGATCTCCCTGTCTTAAAGTGATTCACGAAGCTTCATTTTCTCTGTAACTGTTCAGTGACTTTGAGATGTTTTCTCTCTATGTGATTAAGGTTCATCTCTTTCTCTCTGCCGTTTGTAAATGTGAGTGATTTCTGTATAATTTGAGTGATAAGACAGTGAGTGCACTTGATGTATAGTCGATGAGATTGTGTATAATTTCTAAGTGATTTTGAGGCGAGAGAAATATTAAAGAGACCTCTGATTTCTTCATACATTGTAATCTGTTCTTGGTGATCTTAGTGGATCTAGAGCTTAATTCCTTTGTGTGGATGCTCAACGGATGAGTAGGCTTAAAGCTGAACATTCGGGCCCTTTGGGCGAAAAATCCTTTGTGTTATTTTCTTTCTCGCAATTTACTGTTTTATTTGTGTTCTTTGTGAATTATGGGACCAACATAGTTCAAGATTTTCAAAGACAATTCTACGACCCAAAATTAATTCCGGCCAAGTCTTGATCAACAATCTAGTTCTCGATCAAATAAAGATTTATGTGAATAACCTCGCTTTGAAGCGAAAACTAGCTTGTGAGCAGAACTCGAAGCAAAATCTCTGAGCTCGTGTTTTAGGCGAATCCACCTCTTTGTTGTATTAAATTACCAAAATTGGCTCGTTAGAACTACAATTGAATTGTTTACACAAGTCTCATTAGAGTCCTGAACATTAGTTAATAAGAATTATGTTGAGAAAATGAAGAGCAATTCACCAACTGGCCGAGAAACTTTGTTGAAACAAGAGAAGCAAGAGAAAGATAAGTGGAACGGGCATGAATCATGAAAAAAATGTTGTCTTAAAAGCGTTACTTGCTCACTCTCCTTCAATTAGAGACACTTTAGGGACTTCAAGTAAATAGACTTGAGGGATTCTACAAACATTTAATCGGCTTGCAAACGCAAAATGAAATCCAGAAAAAAGGAACAATGAGGAGCTTTTTAAAATATGAATTTGATGTTTCGGAAATTGGTATTCCGAGGTACACAGGTTTGGGAATGTTCATGATATTATTTTCTATCGATCATAATCATTAATCAATATAGTTAATGGTCGCTACAGCACGAAAGGATATGATCATTAGACAAAAGGACACCTTTCGACCCCATTCTTTTTATTTTATTTTTTAAAAAAAAGATCTTCCTATCCAATCCACAATTATTTGAACTACTTTCTAATAATCTCCTACTTGTTCAACTATTCTTCAATGAATTCAGATTAGAAATGGCGTTTATGCATAAAATAAAGTATATTTCGATTTGAACCTTATATTAGTATAAAAGTCGGAAAGTATTATCCATTATTCCTTTTGACAATACGGGCAATGCCATACCCATGAGTACTTTAGTTCCTCATGGCACCAAATCAATCGATTTAAATAAACAGTTTCATTTGTGGGTTTGGTGGTTTTTACTTAAGCCCTAACCAACACAATTATTCATAATCGGTTGTGCTACATTTACATACACATAATGTGATGAAATATGATTGAGTCGAGATTTTTTCAACCAAAAAATATAAAATAAATTTTTTTTCACTCTTTTGACACATCATCTATATGTAAATCATTATGTATAAGTAGCGTTATTCATAATTAATTTACTCAATAGATATAAATAAATTATGTTAGTAACAACTATATTATTGAGTAATATACGTATGATGCATTATGTAATGGGCCACAACGGGGATTTATTTGACATATTTTGTTGATGAGGCTCATGAGTTTACCTTTGCTTGTAATGTTTTAGTTAACAAATTAAGTATAGCCAAAACTTGTTTAATATGTTATAAATATATCATATTCTTGTGTAGCCGATTTTAGCACTAGTAAAATCATAATACCTATCGAGAGGAGAGACAAGGATTGATTCATCATACTCATCGTCTTATATATTGAGTTGTTTGTCTCGTGAGATTCTTTGTGCAGATATGATTGTTGTTGAAGAAATTTGATATGATGAAATCGATAGATTCCAACAATATTGAGGTAAATCTTTACATATGCCATGATTACAAAACTAGATTTACGATGTTGAATCATTATTTGGGGATTATTTGTGTTTATTATTCTTGAATAATTTGGTAAGAAAATACAAAATTAAATGGACATGATGGTTTTATGAAATTGTGGTCCTGAAAATAGAGTTTCATTAAAATCTAAGCAATTTTATGCTGAATGATGTTTAATTTTAGCAAAATTCCAATTCAGTGCTAGAAAAGTTGTGTGTCTTAGATCAGTATTGCAAGAACATAGATATTAATAGGTTGATTAATGCATATTAATGCTGGTTTGCAAATGTGTAGTGGGGGGTTGGCCACCCCTAGCATTAGACATGAGTTAGTATAGACAAACTTCTAAACAGAACTTATGATAATCACAAAAAGATTGGTTTGAGAATTTGCATGAATCAAATGATGGGCATGAATTAACATAGTATTAAATTATTTATATTTGTTCGTATAATTAGTTTTTCTACACATGGTAATAGCATCAGATGTCAATTAGTCTCGCTTTTTAATTCAAAAATAAGGGTTACTTTCACGACATGATGATTTTACGATTTCATGACCTAAAAAAGAGTTTCTTGAAGAATCTATTTGATTTTGTATTGAATGATTTCTGACTTTAATCAAACTCCAACTGGATGCTAATAAAAGCTGCATCCTTGTTGAAAGAGAACAATATGTACATAGATATTGGACCATTGGTTCTCAATGTATTGCCTTGTAACAAGTTATTAACATTACATTATACTGCAAAATAAATCATTAATGATCGAAACGGTCGAATTCTATGTTAAATTATCATCTGGCAATTACATGTCCAACTTGTTATGGATTAATTTTGCTTATCGGGATAAATAAATACTAAGAGACAGAGAAATCAAAAGCAAGTAATACAATAGTTTGTTCTTAATGCCATAGTTATGTCATTTGTTGATGTAGGATTTTGCGAAAACAAAGAAGGATTACTTGTGTTTTTTTATTTCACACCCCTCTGTTTTCTCTATACACCAAGAAAAATAGATGCTCATCGTGCCATTTATATAGGAGAAAGTCGATCTTATAGCGAAGATCAAATTGCAATGGAGAGAAAAAAAAAAATGTACAATATAATTAAGATAAACACATCTAACATAACTTCATTTAACAGAGTTTTGCTCCTCAATAAGAGTTGATATCTAAATATTTAAAGTAATACGTGCTTTCATGAGGGCCACATGATAAATTAACAAAATTTGAATAGCTTTGATGATTGGAGACATTGTACAACTCATAATAAAAGTTAGAGACTAACTAGCTGTTAAGAGAATAAATGAGGAACAAATAGTGCAAATTTCTCTCGATAAGTTTAGTTAGGCAATATGTTATATCACATATGTACAAAGTAAAGATCATCCTCACATAATGTGACGAGTGATGTGGAGTGAAATGAAATGATAAAGATCAATTAAATATATGAATATGAGATTTACGTTATTGATCTTATCATTTAATATCACTACTCAAACTTATTTAGACCGTTCTTACTTATATCCATCAATAATTATTTTGTGTGCAAAGATATCAAAATACATCTTGCCTAACTAAAGAGAGTCCTGCTACTTGGCCAGGGTGGCCCTGGCCATCTAGGGGGCCATGTGGAGCACAGCACAGACCTTCAGCCAATAGGGGTGGTCCCTTTGGATGGCCATGGCTGGGCCCTGTATCTCTTCCAACTAAAGATCTCTACTCAATAATTAGCCCCGTTTGAAATTCATTTTTTATCTCATTCTATTTCTCATTCTTTATTTCAATCACACATTCTATCAGTAAAATAATATTACACATAAACCCAAAAATTTTCTTTACTTTTTAATCATAAAATCTTCTATTAAAAACTATTTCAAATTTTTTTTTTTACCCAAAATAAATGTCAAACAAGGACTTAAGAAGGGGATGGTGGGTGACTCAACTTCTAAAATGTCAAAAAAGAAGTCTTGAATGCAGAATCGACATAAATGTACTGATTAATAGGCATGAATAAATAATACTGTCCCCTAGAACAAGTGACATAAAAATGGGCCCCATAGTACTACTACTTGCTGTATAATGTCTTTGCTGTAAAAATTAACACCTCCAACAACCCAGACATGACTATACTATTTATTAGCTGAAAAATGCTAAATGTACATCCCGATTTACACACAGCTCATAAGAGGGAGAATCCATGATGATTAAAATATTTGTGGGCCTCCCCTCTTGTGCATGTACATCGGGTATCAATCCAAGTGTACGTGTCTCATTAGCTTAGCCACATATCTTTCAAGTCCAATGTTTGGTTTAAAAAAATAGCTTTTTTATAAGCTGGATACCTCACAAATTATGTGGACAAAAATCCGAATTTGTAACTTATTTAAGAATTTTTTTTTTTTATTTGAGAGATTTTTGGCTTATGAGCTGCAAGACCCAATACTGTGTAAAATTTGGTCCAAAAAATTTTTGTGGTTCTCAACTTATATGAAAGATACCTTTTTATCTAACGTGCATAGTAAGTAGGGAGTAACTTTTTCTCCTGAAAAGTCTCATTTTGAAACTCAAAGAAGGGCATGAATGAATGAAGCAAGATGGGCTAGGCATTTGGTACAACCTAGGTCCTAGACGACTTGAATAGTTGGGACATAGCCTAGATGCATCACTATAAAACATGTCGAGCCAGAAATTACAAGTCAATCGAGAATTGTGAATCATATTTGGACTTTGGAGGGACTTGTCTCGAGTTGCATATATGATAACAACGTGAACACTTTTATACTTACGTGATATGCATTGAATGAAACCAAAAAGATTACATATTTTCTTAATCTCTTTTTAAAATTACTTCTTATGTTACTATTAATTTTGCAATACGATTGAATATTTGATCTTAGATTATTGACAAAAAAAATTGTTTAAGCCACTTATCTAAGGTCTAAGGGAGAATCCATGAAGGGCAAAAAGCAGGTGGGCAATTGCATAGAATTTATTACCCATTTATTTCAATTTCAAGATGAGAGTGACACGTAATATTGTTACTTTGGTTTATGTATCCATCCCTATCCCAATTCTTGTCCTTTCACTATACCTATAAATCTTATCCCCATCACCTAAAAAGTACTTATTTTCATTTTGAATAGATAATTTTCTCCTAAAAGAATACCGAAATACGATAACATCGAATGATAAAGTATAAATTATCACGTAAAGGTTCAAGACGTAGTAGAATGATCGAAAACTAAATTTATAGAGAGACTTTATAAATTATGGGAAGCGATTAAATCGTTGGAATCTTAACTTACTAAAATGTCGAACAAAGGGAAAAAAATACAACCATAAAACGTCAAGAAATGTACAAAGTACCCAACACATGACACATGCTGTCAATGATATAAATATTATGAGATAAAACGTATTACAATTGAACTCTTCCACTTCCTCTATTTTGTTTTTTACAGGTTTGGCTAAACACAAAAAAAAAGTTTACTTTTTGAGTAATTAAGTAACTTTTAAAACAATTTTTTAATGATGAAAAATAACATATCTCGATATATTTGCATATAAATTATTACTTAACTGACTTTTATATTTTTATTGCATACATCGAGTAACAATTCTTGGTGAATCACAATTTCATTATTTAATTTATGCTTTTATTTCAGTCAAATCTATCCACCCATTTACGTTAACTTGCCAAACGGCCAATGGCATTGGTGTTAACAATTGACGATATTGCGATCATGGAAGGTTGGCATTCGACCACAAATACGACGGTGGCTTCTTCCTAAGTTAGAAGCGAAAGTTTTAATTATTTTGAATATACCAGTACTTCTACATAGATGGGTTGTAACATGCACGAAAATGAGGAGATTGCTAAGGTGAGCCCCTGAGTATAATGGATAGAAATTGGATAGATAGACCGTGTATCGTTTTCATATCGTCTCTTGTTCGCGACAATCGACAAATTTTTCTTATTTTGACAACTTTAATTTAGTGAATCTAGTTTTTTATCAAAAAATTGTGTAGAAATGAAGGGGCCGTTCTCTTTGGCCGTTTTGTGTCGTTTTCTGTTTTCGATTTTTCAAAACAGTGAAAACGCGTTCTCTTTCCTATTTTCGAAAACGCGTTTTTTAAAACGAAAAAAAATTTGTACACAAAACACAAAACGATAAAATCATCGTTTCGGACGTGTTCATACAGGTTTGGCTAAACACAAAAAAAGTTTACTTTTTGAGTAATTAAGTAACTTTTAAAATAATTTTTTAATGATGAAAAATAACATATCTCGATATATTTGCATATAAAAATTATTACTTAAAACTGACTTTTATATTTTTATTGAATACATCAAGTAACAATTCTAGGTGAATCACAATTTCATTATCTAATTTATGCTCTTATTTCAGTCAAATCTATCCACCCGTTTACGTTAACTTGCCAAACGGCCAATGGCATTGGTGTTAACAATTGACGATATTGCGATCATGAAAGGTTGGCATTCGCCCACGGATACGACGATGGCTTCTTCCTAAGTTAGAAGCTAACGTTTTAATTATTTTGAATATACCAGTACTTCTTCATAGGTGAGTTGTAACATGTCACGAAAATGAGGAGATTGCTAAGGTGAGCCCGTGAGTATAATGGATAGAAATTGGATAGATAGATCGTGTATCATTTTCATATCGTTTCTTGTTCGCGACAATCGGCAATTTTTTCTTATTTTGACAACTTTAATTTAGCGAATCTAGTTTTTTTATCAAAAAATTGAATAGAAATTAAGTTGTTTGCGTTTCACTCAAACCAAAGCAAACCCAACATCATCCCAAATTTTTTTCATTGCATACATTCCACGTATTTTTTTAAAATTTTTATAAAAAGTAATTATTTAAAGCTACCACGTCTTTGAAAGACTCGGTCGAAAATATGAAATTTGAATAATATTTACGTACAAACTTAGTAAATCACCTAATCTTAAGTAGACTATGAAAGAAAAGAAATAAATCCCTTAAAAAGAAAATAAAGAAAACCAATAACCTAGGCTATTTTTAATAGAAATAGAAATAGAAATTCTTCTAATAATGGAATCCAATGAACACTCAAAACTGTCATACATCAAAATTGATATATTTAAATAAAAATTCCCATTTATTGATAAATTAATAATTTTTAAAGGTACTTATAATTCCAATAGTGATTTGACAAGTGGACATTAATTTTAGTTTTTTCCACCTGTTGCAATAATAATTATTGAAGCCAAAAAAAATAGGGCCCGTATACATACAAAACACTCCTATACATGCGTAGCAGATCACACTTTTCCATTTTACTGAGACCAAAAAAAAAAAATTTTTGAAATTCTCCATGGCTATCTGGTTCTCAAGATCAAGAAAAATTGCTCATTTTCTAAACCCAAAAATTGCTTATTTTCTACAGCCAAAAGATTTTTCCTCCAAAATTCATGAAAACTATGTAAATTCTTCTTCTTTCAGAACTTTGTCTGGTGAAAATTTCAGAAGCCCACATGCATTCCTTGATAATTCCGCCACCATGTCGGCTTTGCAACGCCACTGCAGGCGGCCGGAATCCACCAGAGCCGGCGAACAAGTGGAAACACCCTACAGTGATGATGATTATGAAGATGAAAACCAGGTAATTCATTTTAAATATTTTATTTTTATTTTTTTATTTTTGTCGTAAATTTATGTAGCATGTAATGTGATTTTTAGAAAGATTTTTTTTTTTTTTTTTATTTAGAAAAAAAAAAACGTTATAGAAAATTAGTGTTTTATAGAATAGATAATATCAAAATTATTTAGACGAAGATTTAGGCCCTGTTTCATCCCATTTTTGTCCCCATAATGCATTTTCACAACAAATCAATGTGTGACTGCCTACTTGTGACTCCATTCCATTTACACCAATTTACGTTTTTCTCCTTACTATTTTATTTTATTTTTGGTCCATTTGTGGTTTTTTTTGGATTGGGGGAAAGGGCGAACGTGGGAAATTGTTTAACGGTCAAATTTTTTATACAAATGTACGAAAAGGTGGTCGAAACAGACGCTTATTTATTTTTAAAAGAATTTTTCATTATTATTTTTATCTGTATGAGTTATATTATTTTTTTCATTCTCGTTCTTTTATTTATTTTCAGCCATAATTTTTTAATAAAATAATATTTTTTATTATATCAATAATTTTTTTTTTCAACCATATATTTCTCGTTACATCAAACAAAAAAAATGCATTCTTCAACTCAAAATTTAAGATTTCAGCCAGTCAAAAACATTTATTCAGGTACGGACAACAGTAGCTGGGATGATTTGAAAGGGGCTAAATATGTAATAAATAGGTTCATTGAGTTGTACGATTTTTATGTCAAGTTGGAGGGATGGGCGATTCGTGTGGGTCAGTCCAGTTTAGGGTCGAGCTGAGATAGTTTAT
>CAIGRN010088937.1:0-12074 GCA_903798345.1 Fraxinus anomala | reverse complement strand
TTTTCTTTTTCTAAATGTTATAGATCTCCAACAATTGGGTCCCATAAAATAGAAAAGATTTTCGTTACTATAGGAACAACATACTTTGATCACTCAGCATTGATGCAAAATTTTTTATACAAAATAGTGAGATTTGTTCGAAAGAAATGAGGGAGCTGAATTACATTTACATTATGTAAAATTAACTTTAAGAGATGTTATATATAGATCTTGGACGTGGGCAAATCATTAGAAGGCTATTGTCCTTTCTAAAGGTTTCTGAGTTTTGGAAGAAAATGTGAAAAATGTTTCATGAAAATGTATAAGAATGATACACCATTAAAAAAAAAAAATTAACAACATACCCTTGGATCTGTTATAAGTAAATCAGAATTGAGTGATATTTTTAACGTAAAGTAAACTTACCAAACCTGCCAAATTTAGAATAGAATGGAAAGTAAATGAAAAANCAACATACCCTTGGATCTGTTATAAGTAAATCAGAATTGAGTGATATTTTTAACGTAAAGTAAACTTACCAAACCTGCCAAATTTAGAATAGAATGGAAAGTAAATGAAAAATTGGACAGAATAATGCAAATGAAAGAAATATAAAGGATCGAGGCAAGAGTTGAATTCTTTGTCCTTGAATCGAATTTGCCCCGCACACTCGTACGGATTATGGCAATCAACTCCCACGATACAATAATCGACATCTTATGTTTGCAGTACTTCAAAACACAAGAATGACGAACCAAAAGATTGTTTTTTACTCCTTTTTAATGAAAATAAAACAAAGGCTTTAATGCAAAATTTCAGCAAGGAAATGTTGTTTATATGTTATGCAATGATTGTAAGATCGGAGTGAACGAAAACAACACCAATGTGTCTTATTTATAGGTGTAGAAGGGTTGCAAACAAAAAGAGACACTACCCAAATTCAACTTGTTTCACAAAAGTTGTCCAGGTTCACTGTCGCTCGCTTGCCGCTAGCATACCGCTCGAGCGGTAATTTCAGAGACTTTGTCATTCTCCTAGCACTAGGCTGCCGCTCGAGCAACGTTCTCACATGGAAAATTCCATTTTTTTTTCTAAGTTAAAAATCGTGTTTTCCAACCCCACTTCATTCACTAATTTCTCATTCATCCAGAAATAGTTTTCAACGTCCAAATATACTAAATTCATCTACTCGACGAGCAGAACATTCGTGACCCATTTTTTTCCATATTCGAATAGTGGGACCCATCTAAATATTTGGATAAAGTTTGATAAAAATCAACTTTTTCATTACTATTTTCCAACAATCCCCCACATGAATGGAAATTACCAACATGCACATAAAATGTAGACTATAACAAAAAAGGAGAACATATGACAAGCTATAGCATCAGGAGATGTGGCTTTTGTCTTTGAACCTTTCTCGGTCGAAAACAATCAAATTTACTAAGCTAATTAGTAAACACGGTGTCTTGAATTGTTCATCCGTTTATGTAAATCAAAACAATTGTACTAATACCATAACTCATCTAACAACTTTGGTTCTCATATGAACAACTCTTGGTTTCATAAGTGTTTTAAGAAAATTTAAGTGTCAATTCTCATAGAAGTGGCCCTACTTCACACTTACATATGTGATCTCCTATAGTATCATATCATACTTCTCTTGGGAACTTTCGAGATATAAGAATCATTAGAAGTATATCTTATCCTTATACACTTAACAACCAAGCACTTTTAATTCTATAGAAATGGGAATAAGTGCTTTTCCGAATCGTTCATAGCTTAGTTGTCCCATTGAACCAAGATATAGGGATCTCCAATAAACAAGGTTGGGTTACCGCTATGGTGATTTTATTCAATAGGTTTCAAGCCAATTCCCCTCGAAAGATGGTACACTTGATCTCTCGGCAATCCTTCATCAAAGGATCCACTGTTTTCCTTCGATTTCACATATTTAGCCGAGATTATACCATTCGATATTAGTTGTTTAAAGATATTGTGTCTCTAATGAATATGTCGAGATTTACCATAGTACATATTATTTTGTGCCTTAGCAATGGCCAATTGACTATCACAATGTATGTTAATAGTAGATACCGGCCTTTCCCAACATGAAATATCCCCAAGAACTACATCTTCTCTAGTTTTATATAAGGCAATAAACTCATATTCCATCGTAGATCAAATTATACAAGATTGCTTAAAGGATTTCTAGAACACAACTCCGCCTCCAATGATAAAAATATAACCACTTGTAGACTTTGAATTCTTTATGTCAAATATCCAGTTTGCATCGATATATTGTTCTAACGCCCATAGGATAGCTAGAATAATGTAATCCATAATCTACCGTGTATCTTAAGTATTTAAGATCTCTCGTTAATGTCTTCCAATGGTCATTATCTGGATTACCTGTAAATCTACTTAACTTTTTGACTACATATGCTATATATCCGAACGCGTGCAATTAGTGATTTACATCAAACTGCCTATAATGCTTGAATATTCCAATTGAGATACGTGTTCACCAGTATTTTTGGCTAAGTGTAGACTTAGGTCAAGTGATGTTGTAACCGAATTATTGTCATGCGCCTTAAATTTCTTAAGTATAGCTTCAACATAATGTGATTGAGATAATGACAATTCGTCTATTGTCTTAGAGAATTTAATCCCTCCTTAGTATGACATCAGCCATTCCCATATTTTTCACATGAAAATATTTTATCAACATTTTTTAGTACTAGTAATAACTTTAGAGTTATTTCTCATAATTAGCATATCATCAACATACAGATATAATCACATATTGAGTAGATATATTTATGATGTAGGGACATTTGTTACATTCATTTATTTTAAAGCCATTTGACAACATGATTTGGTCAAATTTCTCATATCATTTCTTCAATACTTGTTTCAATCCATACAACGATTTAATAAGTTTGCACACATTTGTCTCCTTTCCGGGAGCAGCGAACTCTTCAAGTTATTTCAATTTGATGTGTTTCGAGATTGTGTAATGCTGCAATTGCAATCAATGCACGAATAGACGTGATCCTTGTAACATGTGAATATGTATCGTAGAAGTCTAGACATTTTCTTTATCTATATCCTTTAGCTACTAATCTAGCCTTGTACTTGTCTATTGATCCATCATATTTCAATTTTTTCTTTTTAAGATTCATTTGCTGCCTAAAGCTTTATTTCCTAGTGGAAGATCAACCAATTCCTAACTATGGTTTTGTATAATGGATTCGATTTCATTATTAACAGTTCTTTCCAAAAAGGAGCTTCATAGTGGACATTGCTTCCATAAATGTCATTGGTTCATTTTCTAATAAATAAGTTAGAAAATTTCGGCCAAATGTTTTAGAGATCCTTTGCCTCTTACATGACTTAGTTCTTCATTTACTTGATGATTTCCATATACAGTATCATAAGTTCGTTTTTGTGAACTTACTCATCTTTCTTTATTGGGAAAGACATTTTCAAAGAATACAACATTCCGTGATTAAATTATAGTACCTTCATGTACATTAAGTATTTCTGATTTATGAATCAGAAATCGATATGCATTACAATTGTTTGCATATCCAACAAAGAAACAATCTATTGTCTTGGTCCAATCCTAACCTGTTTAGACTTAGGGATATTCACTTTTGTTAAGCACCCCCACACTTTTAAGTATTCATATGAAGGTTTTCAACCTTTTCATAACTCATACGGTATTTTATCTTTACTTTTGTGTGGTATTTTATTAAGGATATGATTTTCAGAAAGTATAACTTTCTCCACAAATTTTGAGGTAAGTCCGAACTTATGGGCATTGCATTCATCATTTCATTAAATGTTCGGTTTTTGCATTCAGCAACACCATTAGATTGGAGTGAGTATGGTCTTCTTGTTTAATGAATAATTTCAGATTCTGAACATAATTCTTCAAAAAGTGCAACATATTTTTCACCTTGATCACTAAAAAATATTTTTATTCGTTTTCCAAGTTGATTTTCAACTTCATTTTTAAACACTTACAAAACTTTATCTTTATTTTTCAACAAGTATATATAAAAGTGTATTGTATGATTATCAATAAATGTGATGAAATATTTTTTACTACATTTTATTTGAACAAGTTTTATGTCACATATGTCTCTATGAATAAGTTCTAAAGGTGTTGTATTTATTTCAATTGAATGAAACAGCATTTTGGCTAACTTAGCTTCATACAAATCTCACATTCACCATTTGTATTGAAATGCATATTTGGTAGTAATCTTAAACTCATTAACTTGCGTATAAAATCAAAGTTTGCACGTCCTAATCTATGATGCCATAAATTAGATGATTGAAGAATATAAGTTGAAGAAGATATTTTATTCTTCGAATTATTTAATACAGTAGCAAGGACATTTATCATGAATAGTCCATTGCTTATATAACCTTTGCCTACATACATATTATTTTTGGTAAGTATAAACTTATTCGATACAAAGATCAGTACGAAGCTATTCTTGCTAAGTAAAGAACTCGATACTAAATTTTTGCAAATATCTAACACATGACTTACAATGTTAAGGTTAAGTTCCTTGCCCGATGTAATCTTCAACGCCACTTCGTCTTGTCCTTCGACCTTTGAATTTGAAAAGTTCTCCGTGAATAATTTATCACTATTGGTGGGAAGTGTAGGATGAGAACATTCCTTTATCATCACAAATGTGACGGGTAACACCTTTATCAACCCACCATTCCATGAGATTTCTAGTGTTGTTGCATTCTGAAACAACGGCAGATAAGTTAATATCTGATATACCATCAGATAATGCATCAGATTTGGTGATATTTGTTTGGGCTTGTTTCTTTGGTTTGCGACATTCAATAGAGCGATGTCCAACCTTTATACAATTGTAGCAATTTTCATTGAACTTCTTTTCCTTCTTACTTAAAGGATTCGACGTAATGCTTCCTCTTTTCTTTGTTCTTTTCATTGGTTTCTACCACATTGGCCTTTACTTGTAGTATATGACTTCCAATACACTTGTCCAACTTTTTGTTATCTTCTTCAATCTTCAGTCGGACGATGAGTTCTTCAACGTTCATCTTCTTGCATTTGTGCTTGAGGTAATTCTTGAAATCTTTCTACATGGGTAGAATTTTCTTGATGATTGAAACCACTTGAAATGATACACTTAGTGACATGTTCTCGGCATGAATGTCATGAAGAAAAACTTGCAATTTTGTACTTGACTGATGTCCATTTTGCAATTCTTGTAGTCCAAAATTTTCCGACAATGAATTTCTTTGTTCTGGCGTCTTCAATTTTGTATTTCTTCTCCAATGATTCCCGTAGTTCCTTTGCAGATTTCATAGAACTATATATGTTGTACAACATGTTGTCAAAGCCATTCAGAATGTAATTCTTGGATAGAAAATCTAAATATTTCCAAGCATCCAATGCTATTAATGATGTCCTGTTGTTTTCCTTATCTTGTAGGGTGGGAGCATTTTCATTAAGAACTTTATCAAGTTTAGTGTTGTAAGATATAATAACATTTCTATTGTCGTCTCTTAAAAACCCCACTAAACTTTTCTGATTTCTCTCCATGGGAATGGAGGTTGGATGAACGGTAGGAATGTGAACCGCAACCGAAGAAATCACAACGAAAGAACCAAGTTTGGAGGAACCACTTCCGAAGCACCAACATTCAAATTAACCACATCCGAAGTAACATCAGTGTTCTTGTTAACTGCAGTCATTTCTATTTACACAAACAGAAATTTAACCAAACCAAGATTAGAATCCAAGAAGGAGTAGAAAAGTTAAACCGAAACGAAATCAGTTTAACCGAGTAAATAGAAACTTCATAAAGATATTGTTCAATGATTTAAACAAATCAACTTAAGATTTTGTTTGTTAATCAGAATTATGGGGTTTCTTTAACACAAAGTAAATTTACCAAACCAACCAAATTTAGAATGGAAAGTAAATGGAAAATTTGACAAAATAACGCCAATGAAGGAAATACAAAGGATCAAGGCAAGAGTTGAACTCTTTGTCCTTAAGTTGAATTTGTCCCACACAAATTATGGAAGCCATAACATCTAAGATACAATGATCGACTTCTTGTATTTTCAGCACTTCAAATACAAGAACAACAAATCAAAAGATTGCTTTGTACTCCTCTTTTAATTAAAATCAAACAAAGGTTTTGATGCAGAATTTAAATGAGGAAATGATGTTTATATATTATGCTATGATTGTAGAAGATAAGAGTGAACACCAATGGGTTTTATTTATAGGTGTAGAAAGGTCGCAAACCGGGACACACAACCCAAATTCAACTTGTTTCACGAAAAGTTGTCTAAGTTCACTGTCACTCACCTGCCTCTAGCCTACCACTCGAGTGGTAATTCCAAAGATTTTGTCGCTCGCTTGGCACTGGACTGCTACTCGAGCGGTGGCCTCACATGGGAAATTCGTTTTTTTTTCTAAGTTAAAAATTCTATTTTCCAACTCCACTTCATTCATCCAAAAATAGTTTTCAACATCCAAATATACTAAATTCATCTACTTGACAAGTAGAACGTGATTGACTCGTTTCTCGCCAAATTCGAGTAACGAGACCCATCCGAATATTTGGTTAAAGTTTGATAAAAATAAACTTTTTATTACTATTTTTCAACGTGATCAAAACTTTAAAAAGTAGAACTATTGAAAAATATATTTTAGGTAAAAAGACACGTTCCTATGACATTCAGATTTAAATGCATTTTTTTTTTCAGTTTTCATGTCCCCCCTCCCCTTTGCCCTCCTGCTCCTCAAACAAAGACAAATTTTTCATTTACACTATTTCTCTTTCAATATAATTAGACACCAAGAAAGAAACTTAGCCCATGTTTGGCTTTTATTAAACTAAAATACATTTTTCTCTCTCTTCTTATCAATCACACATTCTTCAATAAAATAATATTACACGTAAACCTAAAAATTTTCCTTCATTTTTAATCACTCATTTTCCAAAAAATTGCTATTCTGTTCATTATAATGAGAGATAATGGAGTCCAAACAGGGGCTTAAATGATAATTTGAGTCACCGCCTTCAATGATGATAACTAAGGAAAAATTGCGGAGATCACCATTCAATATGATCACACATAAGTATTTTTTTAATTTAGTAGAAGGTAAAATACTAAATCAGTTAAGACTGTTAGTAGGAATCTAAAATTTTATGCTTAAAAACATTAAATAATGTTTGACAACTGCGAATTTCTACTTGACACGATCTTTTTATCTTTTTAAAGAACTATCAATTGCTTATAATTTAAGTTTTATGTTTCCACATTTGTTGTCAATATGGGGTTACTGGGCCATCTATACTTAAAAATGTTAGTAGTTCAGTGTAAATAAGTACTCTCTACACTAACAGAAAATACAAAGACAACATAAATATGCATTGGATTTAAAATCGCAGTACATTAATCAACAACGTCCTTTGCTCAAATTTTAAAAAATTAAATAAGTTTTTAGTGGAGGAACTTCTAATGGAATTCTTCTTCCATAGATGGAAATAAAGTTTAATCCAAAACTATTCTAAATAATGAAGAATACAAAATAACCAAAGAAATTAGGGATGGGCCTAGGCCCATCTTACCCCTCACGGCTTTCTGACGCGTCCCCCAGGATTCAAATCCAAGACCTCCATCATATGGGAGACTTAAGTTGAATCCTGACACGACCTTGCACCGGAATCGTTATCATATCATACAGTACACATCCGCTTTAGGAGACTTAAGTTTGGGCTGACACTTCGGTCGAGCAGATTGATCGACCGAAGCGTTCAATCCGGTAAGATGCAATTTGGTGAGCATTGTAAAATCCGGTTAAGAAGCCTGCAAATACGATATGTGGCCAATTTCGGTCGACCGAAGTGTATAGATTTTGGAAATTAGTTTTCTATACTAGTTTGATCAATCAAGAAATTCTGTTGTAATAAATGAAATAGAATGTAGAATTAAGAAAACTCAATGATTTTCAATAAATAAGCTCACTTAAAATCTCTTGTAAGTTGTTATATTGAATGCAAAATAGATGACTATTTATATACCAAAAGATTGAGAATCAGACACTTTCAGTTGATCAACTTCGGTTGACCGAAGTATAAATATAGCTGTTGTAAAATTTAAATCGTTGGAGTTTCGGATGACACTTCGGTCAAGCAAATCGGTCGATCGGTCTATACTTCGATCGACTGAAGTGTTCAATCTGGTAAGATGCAAATCCGGTGAGCATTGTAAAATCCGGTTAAGAAGCCTGCAAATACGGTATGCAGCCAATTTCGGTCGACCGAAGAATATAGATTTTGGAAATTAGTTTTCTATATCAAAATATTTATTTTTCAAAATATATTTCATATTATGAGTCAAAAACATTTTTATGCAAGTGATGAATTATGAAAATAATTTTGAGCTTTATGAGCTTGCTAAAAATTGATGAGTTATTCATAATAGCATCACATTTCCTTTTTCCCCTTTGTCATCATCAAAAAGAATGGGGACTAAAAAGAAACTTCCCCCTGATCAAGGCATAGGTGCAAGTTAGGAGAAATAAGTGAAATGTAATCAACAGTTTATAACAAGTTATATAAATCATAGGTCATGATATAAGAATGTAAATAAGTTAGAAGTACGGTTCAAAGTGCATCAAACTAGATAATGTTTTTGAGAAGTTTTGCATAAGTTAAAAAAAATAAATCAAGAAGAAACTTCAATCGTCCGCCGGTGGGGCCTAGAGGATAAATTGAGTATATGTATGCAAAGAAGGCCTCCTGTGATAAGCCCATCTGCTCCTTCCTATGCTCAAGAGCATCCATTCGGCTAGTGACGGTAGTAGCAAGGGAATCAATTCGTCCCTATAGGATCTTAAATATCTTCGGACATCTGTCGGTCGGGAGTAGGTGCAACTTGTGGAGGAGTGGGCCTTCGTCTTGCTCGCGGTGCATTATTGCCATCATCACCGTCATCACTACCCATTTCTTCTTCCGCTTCTTCGTTGGTGAATGGCAAAGTAGTAGGACCCGAAGCATTGTCGAAGCCTTGAGTATGACATACCCATTGCCCGTCGCCTTTAACGATTTTCATGCATTTAAAGGTATTAAGGTTAATGACATTGATGTGTTTTGGTTTAAGAATAAACTCATCGTCTAATGGCACATTGAAGTGTTGAAACATTTTAGTAAGAAGCATGCCAGAAGGTAGACCTAAGATTTGAGGAGACGAGTGAACATGTCGAATGTGTTTCAAGAAAATATAAGTCAAGGCGATGAACTTCTTCAAAGTGACCACTTCTAGGGATGACAATATGTGCAATTGCACGAAGAAGAACTTTGCATGGGATAGTGAGATGGTTTAGGTTTAAGGTCATTTTAGTAGTCAATGGTCGGTCAGTGACACGACAACAAGCCTCAAGTTCGTTGTAGCCTTCAAACCTAATGGGATAATTTTGGACGTAGGCATAGTTATCACATTCTTCTAACCCAAGAATTTCCCGAATAGTAGCCCTATCGAGTGCAATATGTTTTTCCTTAATTGTCCACATGACATGGTGTGAATAAAAAGAGATTCAGATAAAATTCACGAATCAATCTAGGATAGGCATTCTTGGAGATCGAGACAACATTCGTCCACCCAATACCCTCAAAATACTCTTCTATCCTAAATGAAGGAGCTTGAAGATAAAAATTGAAGATATCTATGGACTTACCAATTAGGATAGGGCAATTGGTGAAACGGTCGGGGATGGGCGTGTCAATTTCGATATTGGATGAGCTTTCTTATCCCTTCTTTGATTTCTTCTTCGGAGGCATGGTTATTCGAATTTTTCGACCAAGAGTGAGAGAGATTTTTTGATTTTTCAAAATTTTGGTGAGAAAATGAGTGAAAAATGATAGGAAATGTATGGGTAGCAAATCTTTGAAGTGAGTTAATGTTTTAACAAGATTTGCAATGAGTTTTTGAAGAAGAATCAAGATTTTCGAGTGTTGAAGCTAAAAAACCCAAAATTTTGAATTTTCTTGATAAAAATGGCGTAGAAACTTGAGATTTGATAAGAAAGTTTGATGAATGTGATAGATTTGTTGAAATATTGGAGTGATTTTCATGAAAATAGTGAAATGTGTATGATTTGAAGAGAGGAGATGAAGAGAATTCGCGATTTTAGGGTTTAAAATGATGATTTGGGATGAAATTTGATTTTTAAAGAAGTTGAGTCGCTAGGTTTTCGGTTGACCGGATAGATTTTTGGTCAATCGAAAGTCTGTAGAAAAAATTTTAAAGTCAGCTGCAGTCATTTTCGGTTGATCATTGGTCAACCGAAAATCATGTTTAGGTCAACCATATGGTCGATCGAACATCTTTTTGGTCGACCGAAGTTCTGCAGGAAATTTTTAGGAAGGTTGCAGTTCATTTCTACTGTCTGGATTCGGTCAACCGAAATAGTAAAATGGTCGACCAAGAATTCAAGAATTTTGCATATAATTTTGTTTTGATCATACATTCGAAACAAATTTAGCCACAAATTTCAGATTCATCGATAATTCCTAAGCCTGTACGAATATAAGAGAATCTATCAAAAGCTAGAGGCTTAGTAAGAATGTCGACCAATTGTTTATCGGTACTAACAAATTCTAAGCATCGCCTATTTGCACATGATCTCTAATAAAATGATGTCGAATTTCAATATGTTTGATGCAAGAGTGCAAGATGGGATTTTTAGACAAATTTATAGCACTGATATTATCACACATAATAAGAGTATTTTCAAAAATTAAATGATAATCATTAAGCGTTTGTTTCATCCAAAGAACTTGAGCACAACAACTAGCGGCCGAGATATATTCGGCTTCGGTGGTTAATAGTGCAACGGAATTTTGTTTCTTACTAAACCATGATACAAGGGAAAAGCCTACAAAGTGACAAGTTCCACTTGTGCTTTTTAGATCAATTGTGCAACCCATCCAGTCGGCATCCGAATGGCCCTAATAGGGGACCACCACTTGTCGATTCGGTAAATTATTTGGTACGTGTAGCATTACCCCTAAACATAATATCGGGTCTACTAACGGTTAAATAAAGAAGATATCCCATCATACCTCGATATTTTGTTACGTCGACTGAAGTACCGTGCTCATCTTTATCCAGATTGATTGATGAACTCATTGGAGTATTCATCGGCTTCATGCCTTCAAAATCGAATTTCTTGAGCATGTATATGATGTACTTTGTTTGACTAATGAAGATGCCTTCATTAGTTTGTTTGATTTGAAATCCGAGGAAGAACTTTNAAATATTAGTTGCACCAAAGATGATATCATCAATGTAAATTTGTACAACAATCATATCATCCTTTTTGATTTTGATAAAGAGTTTAGTATCCGCATTTTCCATTTGAAAATCATTTGAGATAAGAAATTTGCTCAATCTTTCATACCAAGCTCTAGGAGCTTATTTCAAACTATATAGAGTTTTATAAGTTTAAACACATTTTCCAAAAATTTGTGATTTTTGAAACCGGGTGGTTGCTCAACATAAACTTCTTCTTGAATAATACCGTTTAAAAAATCATTTTTGACATCCATTTGATAGAGAGTAAAACTTTTATGGCAAGCAAAAGCAAGAAGCATGCGAATGAATTCTAATCTAGCAATCAATGCAAAAGTTTTTTCGAAATCTATACATTTTTCTTGATTGTAACTTTGGGCCACTAATCTAGTCTTGTTATGCACAATTATACCATTTTCATCTCGTTTGTTTCGAAAAACCCATTTCATACCAATAACGGTTTCATCATTTGGTCTTTCAACTAAAATCTCAAACATGATTTCTTTCAAATAGAAATAGTTCTTCTTGCATTGCTAGAATCATAAACTCATCAAATTCGGCTTCTTTGAAATTCTTTAGTTCAATTTGAGAAATGAAAGCGTAATTATTTAAAAAACCTTTGGTAGAATTTCTAGTACTTACACCTTTGGAAGGATCACCGATTATGACCTCATTTGGATGAGAGGGAACAAACTTTCATTCAATGGGAAGTGTTGGATCAT